>JAMXBB010000007.1:70930717-71100717 GCA_024138015.1 Lumnitzera littorea
GAGGATGCCGAGTCTTTCAAGGGCTAGATAAGGTTAAGGTGCAAATCCCGCCCTTCGGTGGAAGTGGAGATATAGATGAATATTTGGAGTAGGAAGAGAAGGTTGAGAAATATTTGAATGTTATGGATATGAGGATGTGGTCAAGGTTTAACTTGCTACATTGGAGTTTACTGGGTATGCTACCATGTGGTGGAAGAATCTGAATGCAACTAAGGCAAGAGAAGGAAGACAAGGTGTTAGAACTTAGGATGAAATGAAAAGGCTGTTAAGAGGTAGATTTGTGCCCGAGACTTATTTACAAGATACGTTTGCAAAGTTACAAGAGCTTCACCAAGGAAGCCGAACTCTTGATGACTATGTAAGAGAGTTCTAGATGTTAATGATCCAAGCTGATGTAGAAGACCTAGAGGCCCATACAGTATCGAGGTTCATTTTTGAGCTCAAGTATGAGATTCATAATATTGTGGAAGTACAGAGGTTTTATAATTTGGAAGAGACCATCAAGATAGCGTAGAGAGTTAAAAAGTAAAGGAGAAATGTTTTGAGTCGACTTGGACAAACATTCTCCTGAGCTCCCGTATTGCGCTAACCTATTTAAGCTAAGCCAAGGAGGCCATATCAAGCCGAAGAAAGGAATGACCGACCTGATGAACACCAAGCAAACCATTATAGTTGAGCAGGACAGCTGAGTCGACCCGAGGCTAGGTCGACCCCAAGAACCTATGAGAAGGGTTAGCTATCCAGACAGAAGACTAGTAAGGTGAAGTGTTTTAAATGCTTCAGACACATGGTTGCTAAATGTTCGAACTGGCGTATCATGGTACTCTGAGGAGACGTAGTGGATGAGAGTGACCTCAAGGATGAAAAGAATGTTGGAGAACTTAAAGTGGAAGAGGAAGAGGAGACTTATGTCTATGTCGAACAGGGGGAAGTAATGACACTGGTCCTAAGTTCCTTACCGAACTCTGAGGAGGACTAAAGAGAGAATCTGTTCCATACCAAGTGTACCATAAAAGGCCAACTATATACAATCATCATGGATGGAGGAAGTTGTACTAATGTTGTTGTACAGTCCTTTGTGCAAAGGTTAGGTTTGTTGACCTCAAAGTATCCCCGACCCTACAAGCTGCATTGGCTTCATGATAAGGGTGCTTTGTACATAACTGAACAAGTGACCATACCATTTAATATTGGGAACATATATAGGGACAAAGTAGTGTTCAATGTTATCCTTATGGGAGCTTTACATCTATTGCTAGGATAGCCTTGGTTGTTTGACCAACATATTACACATGACGGGTACAAGAATACCTATGTCTTTGTTAAGGACGGAAGGAGGATAGTGTTGTAATCCTTAACCTTATCCTAAGAAAATGAAATCCACAATTAGCTCACTTGAGCTAGTAAGGACAAAGCCTTAGTTATGAGTTGAAGAGAGCTCCGATCTATTGAGAAAGTTGATGAACCGATGTTCATGTTGATTAGGAGATTAATGGAGATAAGGGAGTTACAGGATGTTCCAGAAGAGATTCGAAGCTTGCTAAATGAGTTTTTCGACCTGTTTTCGGAAGAACTACCCAAAGGACTGCCACCAGTCCGAGGCATAGAGCATTGTATTGATCTATAGCCAGGTGCTACCCTATCGAACCAACTTACGTATAAGATGAACCTTAAGTAGGCTACTTAGCTAAAAAAGATAGGTGGACGAACTCATTGAGCGAGGGTATGTGAAGGAGAGAATGAGCCCTTGTGTTGTATTAGCTTTACTCGTTCTAAAGAAGGATGGTTCATGGCATATGTACATTGACAGCCAAGCAATCAATTGAATTACTGTTAAGTATAGACACCCAATATCAAAGCTCGATAACGTGTTAGATGAGATTCATGGTGTGAAGATATTTTCAAATATTGACTTATGAAGTGGCTACCACCAAATTTGCATGAGGTCAAGCGATGAATGGAAGACTACCTTTAAGACTAGACATGGACTCTATGAATAGTTGGTTATGCCATTCGGACTTACTAATGCGCTAAGCACATTCATGAGGTTAATGAACCATGTAATGTAGCCCTTAATTGGGAGACGTGTGGTTGTGTACTTTGATGATATATTGGTATACAGTGTTAGCTTAAATGACCATGTTCAACATCTTTGTGAAGTATTTAGAATTCTGTAAGCTAAGAAGTTATATAGGAATGTAAAGAAATGTATGTTCTTCTAGAAAGAGGTGATTTTCCTAGGGTTTATAGTGTTAGGGGAAGAAATCTGAGCAGATTAGGAAAAGATTTGAGCTATTTTGGAATGGCCAGCACTAAAGAATGTCACTGAAGTCTGAAGTTTCCACGGCCTAGTTTCTTTCTATAGGCAATTTATTAAGGACTTTAACATAATAGCTACCCTATTGACCGAGTTGATAAAAAAGAATGAAGGGTTCAAGTGGAATGATCGAGTTGAGCGAAGTTTCAGGGAAATCAAGGAGAAGCTTACCTTGGCACTCATCCTTTCACTACTAGATTTTGACAAGCCCTTTGAATTGGAATGTAACGCATCGAGAGTTGGAATTAGTGCTATCTTGATGTAAGAACGACGGCCTGTCGCTTACCACAGTGAGAAATTGAGTAGTCCAGCCCCAAACTATTCTATATAAGAGAAGGAGATGTACTCCCTTTTTCGAGCCCTTATTGCTTGGCAATATTATTTGCTGCTATGAGAGTTTGTTATTTACACTAACTACAAATCATTAAAGCATCTTAAGAGATAGAACAAGCTTTCGATGAGACAAGCTAAATGGTTAGAGTTCATGGAAGGTTTCTCGTATGTCATCTAGCATAAGAAAGGAAGTGCAAATGTGGTTGCTGATGCTCTATCACGACGGCAAACCTTGTTGACCACTTTGCAGACAAAACTATTAGGATTCTCACTCATCACTGAACAGTATGCTAATGATCCTTACTTCGGTTCCATTGTTGAATAATATCGCAAAGGACTAGTTATGGGAAGATATTATCTTAAGGATGGCTATTTATTCAAGGATCGTAGGCTATGCATTCCAAATTGCTCTACACATGAACTGTTGGTTGAGGAAGCTCACAACAGTAGACTTTCAGGGCACTTTAGGGAAGTTAAGATAGCTAATCTATTGAAAGAGAATTTTTACTGCCTAAGTTTAGCCAAGAATGTTCATAAAGTAGTTGGTCATTGTGAAGTATATAAAGGTGCTAAGGGGAAGAGAGAACCTCATGGAGAGTACATGCCTCTACCAACACCTATCTTACTATAGGCTAACCTTAGCATGGACTTTGTCTTAGGGTTGCCCCGAACATCCAGAGGAAAAGATTCTATTTTTGTTGTAGTGGATTATTTCAACATGATGGCGCACTTCATTTTGTGCCATCAGACTAACGATGCTTTATACATTGCTGAGTTGTTTTTGTAGGAGGTTGCCTAACTACATGGAGTACTGAAGACTATTGTCTCAAATCGAGACACAAAATTTTTGAGCTATTTTTGGAAGACTCTTTGGAGGAGACTTAGGACTAAACTAGTGTTTAACTCTAGTAACTACCTTCAAACTAATGGCCAGACTAAAGTAGTGAACAGGACGCTAGGCAATTTGCTCAAAGCTGTTGTAGGGAAGAACTTGAGGGATTAGGATCTGTGCCTACCAATCATGGAGTTCGCATACAGTCGAAATGTCTACAGCACTACAGGGAAGACCCTATTCAAGGTTGTTTATGGCCTTAACCTAACCATTTCCCTAGACATGATCTATACCCTAGCAGCTACTAAAGAAAATCAATCTGGAGTTGATCACGCTTAAGAATTACATGAACTGCATCAGTCTGTAACAAAGAAGATCGCCAAATTCAATCAGAGACAGCAAGAGATTGATAGTCGGGGTCGCTGAACTGTTTCTTTCCAACCAGGAGACTTAGTATAGATTCACCTCAACTAAGAGTGATTCCCACACTTAAGACAAAGCAAACTATCTCCTTGAGCTGACGGCTCATTCAAAGTCCTAAAGAAGATCAACCACAACGCTTACTAGTTCGAGTTGCTTGATGACTACGGTATCTCCTCTACCTTTAATGCGTCCGATTTGATTTCCCATCAACTAATAGAAGAAGACCCTGCGAACACCCTAGAAGAATGAATAGAAACCCCTTTAGATTTAAGGACAAATCTTTTCGACCTTCAAGCAGATGATAGTAATCAACCCCTTGGACCAATCATAAGAAGCTGAGCTAGAGGACTTCAACGACTCCTACGAAGTGGGGACTCCTATCTCTAACCGACCATTGACGCCTGACTCCAATTT
The DNA here is from genome assembly GCA_024138015.1 of Lumnitzera littorea. Taxonomy (NCBI): domain Eukaryota; kingdom Viridiplantae; phylum Streptophyta; class Magnoliopsida; order Myrtales; family Combretaceae; genus Lumnitzera; species Lumnitzera littorea. Next base: position 70,935,037 of record JAMXBB010000007.1, read on the forward strand.
AGCTGACTTCCTAACTAGACTGATTGACTCTCGATTTGATCTAGATCAAGTTAGCCCTTAACCACGAGTACCTCCTGTTTTTGCTTATGTTATATCATACTCCTGATGTACAACCATCAAGTAACACGTACCTTCTGACGCAACATTCCAGAATGATTCTTTATTTTTCGTACTTTTAGCATGATTCATGTAATATAATTGTAAAATACCCTTTTATCTTTTCATATATATAAGATAACCCTAGTGGGCAAGTATATAAACCCCTACTTTCCTTGTACACAGCCATTGTTACTCCCTGAAGTAGTAAAGTCATAACAGTCCCACCGTGCAAACCATTTTAAGATAAAAGTTGGCTTTATAACCGCTATCTTAGACCTGATTTACATAAGGCGTCCACCACTAACCCGCTTTGAAGTAAACAGTTCGTAATTTAAATAAGTCATTTACCTAGAAAGTTTGAAAATATATATATACACTAGAATTCAGTTATTACAATTAACGTTTACAACGTTTCACCGTAATTTATTTCCTAGTTAATACATTATTTAGAAATGAAAAATTCTAAGATAAAAACTTAGACCTTAAAAATATATGTCTATTCTTCAAATGTTTTTCCTCACTCCCTAAGATCTAGTAATTGTTAGCTTCAGGGTAGTTGTAAGCCACTTTTTAGCCAGCACCTGCAATGACGTCTATAGGGATGTGAGCAACTACAACTCAATAAGTCGGGACGAAGGACTTAAAACTATACCACAAACATAAACAAGGTTATTAACCAACTTATTAGATGCAATGCATATTCAAGCAAATACCATCACTCGACATTGTTCGACCTGTCGTGAGATTAGAGAAATTGTGCCCGTTTTAATCCAAGTTGAGGAGTTTCCATTAATGCAACAGCTAACAACTAAACCCAGGCTTGTGCAATAGAGACACTCCTCCTCCCATGACTACCTTCGAACCATTGACTTCACTCTTGCCATGACCTCCTCACCTATCACTTAGTTCGATTGAGGATGAAGAAGGGACCCATTATATTATCTAGCGCCATCCCTTTCGAAGGGGTCGGTATTTGGTTGGAGAATCCTAGGTTTCCCCTAATGGGTTGCTATGCAGGTCCGATTTACGTTTACAGGTCGTATATTTGATTAGGTCTAATTTAAGGTGATCAATCATTTCATACAAATCATACAATATAAGCCAAGTAGCAAGTCAAAAATCATATTATTAGCTCAGAACAAGCATAATCAAGTATAATTTCAAGCCTACAAAATACAACATTGTATTAATCCTAACTTACTTGGACTCTTCGCTCACTCACTCAAGGTCTAACTCGCTCAGGCCATCGCTGATCATCCCTATAATACAAACGTGGTTTCAGTTTTTTATATAATTATTATAGGTTGGTTTTATCCTATAACACTTATTGTTATCTTTTATTTAGGGTTCAATATATCTAATTATCTAGGTTTTTAAGTCTTCTACAATTCTTCTTAAATCATGTTAGGTTCTATTTCAGTTTTCGCATCGATTTCTAAATTAGGTTTTTGACTTAGTTTTTTGTTAGAGATTTATATGCACACCCTGAGAAATCATTCCGACCCATAATTAAAATTAATCACATTATCTTTGGATATCCGAAATATCATTTTTAGTCTCTAACTAGTGTTATAGTTTGTGCGGTATATCTGAATCCTAATTTAATTACCGAATTCACCTTTGTTATGAGAAAATCTTACATTTTTCATATAATTACCCAAATTTAAGTTTCCTATCAGATTTTTATATATTCCTATTATTATCATAATATCAATTCTAACCAATATTTTCCTAATTATTAATTTCTCATACTTACATATTACACATTATCACCTAATGTGTACATAATGTACACATCTAATATTTCCATGACTTCGAATATCATCTCCGAATATCAAATAACATTCCAAATATCTAAATTTATCTCATATCAGGTTTTGAACCTAATTACCCTAAATTATCAAATTAACTTAAAATTTATCATTTTTACCTATCACATATTTACTACATAATATGCTAATAATTACATCTAACACTCCAAATACTACAAATAGCATACTCCATCAGATTTCAACATCCTAAAACATAAAATTGTGTATTAAATCAGTAATTACTCATTTAATTACTTAATTAATCCTAAATTACCCATTTTATCATTATTTTAAGGCTTAAAAATTATCTAAAAATTTTGAAAATTAATTTTTGAAAAAGGGCTTTGTGGCATCGTTATATATCACCTAAGTAGTCTACAGAAAAATTTTGAGCTCTAAACTACACTCCTAATCCTGTTTATTTCTAAATCGAAACTTGCTCGGTTTTGTATGATTTCTTAAAGACTATATATCACGGGACATATTTTCATCAAAATAACATTTTTCCTAAAAACTAAATACAAAAATATTTCAGAATAACAGGTTTCACAATTTTCCAACTAATTTTGATAATTTTAACAATTTAAGAAAAATTGGGTAAAAATCGAAACTCACCAGAACTGGTGGCTCCGAGCATTGTCGGTAGCCATGGGTATGTTAGCCCACCTGGTTGCTGCTACCACTATGTGGTGGTGGTGGCGGCTGTCCACTCCTCGCTACTTGTCGAGTCTGGGTTCTCTTTAGAACCCCTAATTGCATAGTTTTTTTGTAATTTTTTTGTAAAATCTTAATTTCCTCTCAATTTCACCTCTCTCTAATTTTATAAAATTCTAGACATCCAAAATGAGCTTTTAAAAATTTGGGGTATTTATAGAGGTCTTGGGGAATTATTGTGCATTAAATTGATTTGATAATTGCCTTATCTCTTCTTTTTCATACTTTCTATTTGTTGTAATTTGATTGGTTGCTTTTATTTCTTCAATTCTGGATTTTTTCTCATTTGTCCTAATTTTTTGTGATTTTTCCTTAATTAATTATAATTTTTCTTTAATTATTTAGCATTATTTTAACACATTTCGCATATTTTAAATAATTACACATATTTCTGCCTACATGTAAATTCATATATAGTACAAATAAATATTCCTAAATATTATTTAGGTTATTTTATGATTTTTAGTGTGTATAATTTATCTCTAGTGATTCGTTAATTATCGGAATTCATTTTATGCATTTTCGATAAATAATGAGTAATATACTTAAAATTTAAAAATTTTATATTCTTTTATTTTATTACTTATTTTTTTAAATTTGAATTTACGGGATCATTTTTACTAATATTTCTAGCTTTACTTTAGAATTTAGACTCAATCGGATCCTTTAGGTGATCACCCTAAATTCTACGAGTCAAACTCCAAGTAACTGATTGTAGGTCTTACAGACATCCAACTTTCAATACAGAATTATTCACTTGAGCAACTTTAGTGTTCTCATTATTATTCAACTCTTATCTATACATTTTAGTAAGGAATAGTGACAAGTGATCCTTTAATTTGGACCGTGTGTTATATCCGACGGATTGTTGGTCGAGCAAGATCAGGTAGTGTATCATATCCATTCGATAGCTGCCCGAACTTTGCTAGCTTTTTCTTTGTTTGTTTTTGGTTCACTTCGTTATGGTGCCTCTCCCTGTGTATGACCTCGAAGATGCATCATCAGTACATTCATGATAGGTGTCAACAATATTTCTTAAGATAAGCAAAATACCATCCATTTTAGGTATAGTGGAATTGAGGTAACTATGCCAATTGACGAGATGGGTCTATATCCAGTAGACCATGTTACGACTTGAGATTACATAGAATTACCATATAGGCTGCCTTAAGGTGTTCTTGAATCTTTTGTGTGGATGGATTTGACTAATAAGAGAGGAAAAGCTTATAACCTAGGTAGGTCAAAAGTCTCTAACTTAACTAATCCTACTCTAAGGTTAATACATTATGTATTGGCTAAGGGATTTGCTAATAGAGGGAATAGCTAGGGTATAGTAACTGAGAGGAACATATTGTACTTACACAACATTGTTAACAAATAACCCATCAACTTGGCTATAAAGACGGCTTGATTCCCTAGGAACTAGGCTTCTGTCATTCAAAGTATATTTTTGCAAGTCCTTTTATCATTTGCCTGGTGAAAAATTTTCCTAGGCTTCGAAATGTATTGGGCATGTGAGCATTGGATCCTCTTGCCCCTTTGACTTATGACTCCATTAAGGTAATGTGATTGCTTCCCGTACTTGAAGATTTTCCTAAGCCAATTGGTGAGGCTTCTTCCTCATCATCTTAGTAGTGACTTGGCTCATCTTTTTTAGTAATTAGTGTAAACAAGAAATTCATGAGAAAAATATGAAAGAAGTAAAGGATTTTGACACATAAGGTAGATTATGCTTTGAAAAAGCAAGATTTAATCATGGCACATTTACAGATTCAGCCGCCATCTCCACCACCAATGCCTAAGCCTGACTCAGCTATGGAGTTAGATGGAGAGGATGAGGACAAGGAAGAAGATAAAGAGTGATCTTTTCTTTTCACTTTTTATTTTTAAAGACTCAGTTTGATGGGTTTTTCTATTTTAGATGACTATAGTGACTAAGCTATTGCTTTCTTTTTAGATAATTGTTTAACTTTTGTAAGCTCTATAGGACACTAATGTTTTCATACTTGAATTGTTAGTACTTTTAACTAGTTTAAATTCTTCCTTTATTTTCTAGTTAGTTCATTTTGTTAGTAGCAAAGAAAACCATGTGCTTAATTGGTTGATAGAATTCAGACTCTAGACTTCACATTTTCTAGGATCAATGCTAAAAACTAAGGAAGTTTCAGTTCCTTTTCCTTCATTATTTTTTTTTTCCCACTTGAATTTTGATTTGTATTATATTATGTACATTGGGGACAACATACAACTTGAGTATGTGTTCTTTGTTGGGGGGAGGGGGGGTACGCTAGGTGGTGGTGGTAAGGTTAGGTTATGTTAGATACACACTTAAGCTTCTAAGAAATTTTTTTGAAAATTTTTAGAAATTCACACCTCCCTATGTTAACTAAGTAAGGGTAATTTTTTTTTTTAAATTTGCTCACATCCTTTATAAATTTATAACACTTTGTTGAATTTAAGTAATTAAATCTTTGGGATTCAGAATTTCTCGTTACTTAAGCTTATACTTAGACTTGGGATTAGGATAGATATAAATAGGTTAAGAACCAGTTATTTTGATTTTTGAGCTTAATTCTAGAGGATAGTTATCTATCATTCTCTTTCAAAAATGTTTACATTAGATAAACAAAGTAGATTTATCATTCGAAAGTCACTTGAAAAATTAAAGTAATTGGAGGTATTAATTGGTTAATTAAATTAAGTAAATAATTGCTAAAGATTGGTAAAAATTGATCTTGATCACTCGAAAGAGAAAGATTCTTTATCACTGCCGATTGCTAAAAAAAAAAAGGAAATTTAATTAAAGTTGTTAAGGATCAATCTCAATCCCTTAGAAGAGCGAGGTGCCTTCTTACTAACAACTACTAAAGTAATTAAATAAGTTAAATTAGTAAGGATTGACCTTAGTCTGTCAAAAGAGTATGCTACTTTCCCAATGCTAATTAAGCTTCACTAAAGAAAATCAATTTGAGGTTAAAAAGGCTCCTAATGAGAAATTGACAAAAGTCGAGAGATAATCAGAGGATGAATTGATGTAATATGCATCTAGTTTAATTTTCAAGTTAAAAATAATTAAGGAAGATCTCTCTCCTCTTAAATTAGAGTGAGGAAATCTCTATAACTTTTGTTTTTTTTACTTATTTATGTTTATTTTGATCTTTAGTTTAGTTTTTGCTTAAGTGATGTGGCTAGCTCTAACTTATTTATATTGATCACTGAAATTAGTAATTCTTAATTGTTAGTACTTAAGTGTCCTAAAGCATTATGAAGTGAAGGGAAAAGGGTAATTCAAAAAGATTTTTGCTAAGCTATTCTAAAGGTGCACTCTTCTAAGATTGGTTATAATCATCTTGTCCTTTAGATATTCTTCACTTTGATTTTTATTGTTTTGCTTGAGGATAAGTAAAAGCTTAAGTGTAGGGGCATTTGATAACATGAACTTAGCATACATTTTCTATGGTTAATTTGCATTATTTTAGATATTAATTTTAGTCAATTTTGTATTGTTTTGAGATTAATTTGTTTTTAATTTTTGAGACTTCTGGAATGTTTTATGGAGTTTTGACGGTCTTTATCACATTTTGGAGCTTAATCAATGTAAAATCATTTATTAAGGAGTGAAGTAGATCAATTGCAAGCTAGAAAAGAAGCCTAGTAAGGACTATGGTCGTGGTCTCCATACATGTTCCCTATGTTGTGTAATTTCATGAAGTTTTCAAGATCTCACATGAAGTGCAAGTACATGCCTACATTCTATGGTTGTATACCTAGCCTATAAACATGTAATATTGAGTAAATCTTCTATTTTCATTAAGTTCTCTTTGTAAATATAGGCCTACTCCCTATATATAGACACTTAGGCTTAAGGTTCAAAAAGAGCCCCTTGGGTAGAGTTGTAGGCTAGATTATAGTGGAGGTCTCTCAAATTACTTATTCTTCTTTTAATTTCATTATGTTGCTCTTTTGAATATTCTTAGTAAATTGAAATCTAGTTCTTCTTCCAAGGATCTTTCATTTAACCTATGATTTTGTTCTTTGATGATCTAATTACACATATCATATTGTTGTCAATTAGTATTTATCTGGATTACTAAATTGATGTATGAGTTTGCTATAGAGATGCGAGTCTTATAGTTGAACAAACGAGTGTAATTTGAAGGAATTAAGTACATTAAGAAATTAAGTATTAATTTCTCTAGATTAAGGTAACTTACGCGGCCAACCTAATGGCAGGATCTAGGTTCTTAATGCGATCATGTGATGCTTTATCAAGAAGCGATTTGGATAGAGAAGGTTTTAAGATTAGGAAGAGGTTAGAGCTGTGAGTCAAGTCAATTTAGTTTAGACATCTCTACAGTTCAAAAAATAATTAAGATTGAATGGTTGCATAAAACTAGGGAGTAGATAACAACAATTTACTAAAGATTATGAGTTATTTCCTTTAATTTATTCATGCTTGGTTATTAGCTTTAGTTTTCATTAGTTTAGTTATTTTAATTGTTCTTATTTTAATTATTTTCTTTTATTCATCTCTCCCATTTAATTACAATTATCCTTCTATTATTAAGTTAGATAATTCGACTTTTTAGGGTAAATTGCTAGTAACTTAGGTTCTCATATACATGGTTTAGTAGGATCGATCCTCTAACTTATGTTTGTTTTAACTATATATAACTTGACCAAGCATACTTACCTAATGCCGATCAATGAGCTAGCTATTATGATGGCCAAGTTGACTAAAGTTGTTAGTCTGCTTACGACCAACTGAGCCGCTATATGGTCAAGTTAATTACCAGTAGAAGAGAGATCAAGGTGCTAGAGATTGAGCTAATAACAACTCTTGAGGAGTTGTAGTACTAGGGAGGAATGCTCAAGGCCCTAGGGTAAAGAAGAGTGCTCATAGGAAGATTGACCTTACGGAGATTGAAGAGGGAGGTGAAGAGGAAAATTATAAGGTCAAAGATTAGAATGTCTGAGCTCCTTGAGTGTAGAATCTTGAAGATTCAGATACTAAGCTTCTCAGGTAATGGGGATGCTGAAGATTACCTTGATTAGGTTGACAAGATCAAGAAGCAATTCAAATGCCATGAGGTTCTCGAGAACTCTAAATTGATGCTATCCATGCTAGAATTCATTAGCTATGCCTCCCTCTAGTGGAAGAACTTACAAGCTACTAGGTGATGAGAAGGAGCACATAAGGTTTGGACTTTGAATGAAATGTAAATAGTGATGAGGCAAAGGTTTGTATTGAGCTATTATCTATAAGATACTTTTAGAAAATTGTAAGAGCTGAGGTAAACCAGATTCAGTGTGGATGCCCATTTCAAGGAGTTCCAAATGTTAATGATCTAATGCAAAGTAGAGGAGCCTAAAGACTAAACTTTGGCTAGGTTTATCAATGGTTTAAGGTATGAGATTGGAGACATTTTGGAGACAAGGGAAATGTTACTCTCGACGAAGCCATCTGAGATGCCTAAAGGATAAAGAGGAGAAGGATGAATAGAGTTCAAGCTCTATAAGGTCATCCTATATTGAGCTATCCTATTTAGGATGAGTTAAGAAGGCCAGTACGTTTTGAGTTGCCCAAGCAAGATGAGCTACCAGTTCACCCAATGAATAAAGGAAGGTCGTAGAGGAAGAGGGGAAGATTGAGAAGGGCTAAAGTTCAAGTTGCAAGACTAGTAAAATAAAGTGTTTCAAGTGCTAAGGCTTTGACCTCATAGCTACCTAGTGGCCAAACAAAACAATGGTGGTCATAAAAGGGGAGATGACAACCATTGAGGTCAATAGCACTAATGAAGAGGTGGAGAGAGAGAAGGAAAGAGAGACCATACAAACTCACTTATCTGAGGAAGAGGAAGTGGTCTTCATGGGGGAAGGAGATTTCATGCTAACCACTATGGTTTATGAAGAGTGATGAACATTAGCCTTATCCCTGAGGACAAACAACATGAGAACCTATTTCATATTAGATGTAAGGTTAAAGGAAATTTGTGTGCACCCATAGTAGATAGTGGAAGTTGCACTAATTTTGCTTCTGCATTCATGGTTCAACAATTGATGATGTTAACCCTACCTTACCTCAAACCTTATAAGCTACATTAGTTGAGTGATAAAGGGGCCTTGCATGTTACTAAGTAGGTCTTAGTGTTGTTTTAGTAGATAAATATTAGGATGAGGTGTTATTTGACATCCTATCAATGAGCACCTCTCACATCCTATTAGGTGGACTATGGCTATTTAGTCAGAAGGTTGTATATGATGGGTTCAAGAATACCTACTCATTTGAGCATGAAGGTTGGAAAGTAAAGTTAAACCTAATAAACCCTACATAGGTGAAGGAGATGCAAATTCAACTTAGTCAAGCTTAAAAGAAGGACAGCTTCATTGTGACTAGATCTGAGCTATTGTTTGTTATCTTGACCTTCCTATTAATACAAAGGCTACTGGAGATTAGGGAAAAGGAAGTTGAGTTGCCTGTAGGGGTATAATGATTGCTAGAAGGGTTTACTGACCTGTTTCCCACCAAGATTATAAAAGGACTATCACTAATCTAAGGCATAGAGCATGCCATAGAATTACAACCGAGAGCTATTTTTCGAATAAGCTCGCCTATAAGATAAATCTAGAGCAAGTTGCTGAGTTCTAAAGATAAGTTGATGAGCTCATTAAGAAGGGTTACGTTTGCGAGTCATTAAGTCCATGTGTAGTTTGTGCATTTTTAGTATCGAAGAATGATAGATCACGAAGAATGTATATAGATAGTTGAGCTATCAATAGAATTGCCATCAAATAAAGATATCCGATCCCTAGGCTTGATGACATGCTAAATGAATTCCATGGAGCTTAGATATTCTCCAAGATTGACTTAAAGTTGGGTTACCATTAAATACGAATGCGAGCAAGGGACAAATGGATGCTTTAAGGCTAGACATAGGTTGCATAAATGACTTATGATGCCCTTTGGTTTCTTGAGTGGTCTGAGCAGTTTTATGAGGTTAATGAATCGTGTTCTCCGTGAACTGATTGGTAAGTTCGTAGTGGTGTACTTTAACGATATCCTTATGTATAAAACCAGCATGGAGAAACATAGTGAGCATCTCTAAGCAGTCATTTATGTGCTCTGAAATGAAAATGTTGTATGGAAACTTGAAGTAGTGTGACTTCTATCAAACTGAAGTGGTCATTTTGGGATTTATTGTGAGTGATGGAGGAATTTGAGTTAATGAAGATAAGGTCTAAGCTATTGCAAAAAAGGCCCATACGAACCTATTTTGTAGACATTTGGAATTTTCATGGTCTAGCTTCCTTTTATTGATGCTTCATCAAGAGCTTCAGTACTACAGTAGCTCCTTTGATTGAGCTATCAAAGAAGAATGTAGAGTTCAAGTAAGATGCAAAAGAATAGAAGAGCTTTGATGAAGTGAAGGAGAAATTGACCATTACCCTTATCCTAGCTCTCCCCAACTTCAATAAGGTGTTTGAGTTAGAATGTAATGCCCCTAACATAGGAATAAGTTCCATGTTAAGGGAAAGAGGGCCGACCTATTGCTTACTTTAGTGAAAAACTCCAAAGAGCTACCCTTAACTACTCAGTAGATGATAAAGAGTTCTATCCCTTGATTTAAGCTTTAACACTTTCATTACCTATTGCCTAATGAATTTGTAATTCACATCGTGATGCGTCTCTGAGGGTCAGACATATGGAGAGGTATCACAATAAAGTAGACCAAGAAAATAAAATGAGGGGAAGGGGTGGTTTAGCAAAGTTCAGGTAGCTACAGAATAGATATGACACACCACTCAATCCTATTAGGCCAGCAATTCACCAGATATGATACACCGATCTAAACTGAAGGGTCACTCGCCTCTACTCCTTACTAAAGGGAATAGATAAGAGTTTAATGATGATGAGAATACTATGGTTGCTCAGAGTGAATAATTTCTCTATTGATTGGATGATCCCCTACATATAAGAAAGTGGGGGTTTATATACTCATTTATAAGGGTTACTTTACATGTGTGAAAAGACAAAAGGGTATTCTATAACTAGCTTACATAAATAATACCCAAAGGGATAAAAGGGGCAAAGAATATTTAGTACAAAAGAGGAAATAACATTCTAGAATATTATATTAAAAGACACTTATTGATTGGTGGCTAGACAATAGGAATATGATACAAAGTAGGCAAAAGCAAGAAAGCATTGCAATCAGGGGCCGACTTGATTTGGATCAAGTCAGGGACCAAACAGTTCTTCTAAAGAGGAGTTAGCTTGATTCGGGGTCGAATGCCTATGGTCAAATCAAGAGCTCGCCTCTATTATTCTTAGGTTGTCTTCTAAGATAAAGTATCGCTATTGAACAGGGGCATATCTGACATAAATAAAGATCATATGGTTAGATCGGTAGGAGACCAGTTTCGCATAGGAGTCCCCGTCTTAGCTATAGCTTAGAGCTAGTATCCTCTAAATGAGTCCTTAGAGTCTTCTAGCTCGACTATGCATGATCAATCTAGGGGGTTGATTCCTATTATTTGCCTAAGGGTTGGAAAAATTTGTCTTCAAATCTAGAGCGGTCTGTACTCTTTCTTTAGGGGCACTCACAAGGTCTTCTTCTGCTGGTTGGTGAGGGATTAGATTGGACACATTGAAGGTGGAAGAAACATCATAATCCTTAGGAAACTCAATTTAGTAAGCATTGCAATTGATTTTCTTCTAGGCTTTGAATGGACCATGAGCTCCAGGATATAGCTTGTTCTATCTTAAGTGTAGGAATCATTTTCGGCTAAGATATATTCATACTAAGTCTCTTGGGTGGAAAGAAATGGTTTGTTGGCCTTAGCTACCAATTTCTTATTGCCTCTGATTAAACTTGGCGATCTTCTTGATTACAAACTGGTGTAGCTTATGTAATTCTTGGGCTCGGTCCACTCCAGATTAACTTTCTTCAATAGTTGCTAGGGTACTGATCATATCCAGGGGAATGGTAGGGTTAAAGCTATAGATGACCTCGAATGGGGTCTTCTTAGTAATGCTATGGATAGTTTAGTTGTATACAAACTCTACAATTGGTAGGCATAGATCCTAATCTCGTAAGTTCTTTCCTACGATAGCTCTAAGCAGATTACCTAGTGTTCTATTGACCACTTCAGTTTGGCCATCAGTTTAAGGATGGCTACTGAAGCTGAATACAAGTTTAGTTCTAATTCTTCTCCAAAGAGTCTTCCAAAAATAGGTCCGAAATTTTATATTCTAATCTGAAACAGTAGTCTTTGGTACTCCATCTAGTCGGACAATCTCCTGCAAAAACAAATTAGCAATATATAGGGCATTGTTAATCTAATGGTACAGAATAAAGTCCGCCATCTTGTTGAAGTGGTCCACTACAATAAAAATAGAATCTTTCCCTCTAGATGTCCAGGGTAACGCTAGGACAAAGTCCATACTGAGGTCGGCCTAAGGTAAAGTCGGTATTGGTAGTGGCATGTACTCCCCATGGGGTTCTCTCTTCCCCTTAGCACACTTACACACTTCATAACTAGTGACTACCTTATGAACATCCTTGGCCAAACTAAGCCAATAAAAGTTTTCTTTCAACAATTTGACCATCTTGGTCTCCCTTAAGGAATGGGACAAACTTTTTCACTCTCGTATCAGCAAATGACCAAATAATCCTCTGCTATGAGCTTTCCTAATCAATAGCTCACGTATGGAGCAATTTGGAGTACATCGCCTATGGTCTTTGAACAGATAGCCGTCCTTAAGATAATATCCTCTAACTGCTACTCCTTATTGGCACTATTCAACAATGGGACTAAAGTAAGGGTTAGTAGCATACTGCTTAGTAATGCATGAGAATCCCAATAATTTTGTCTGTAAAGAAATCAATAAGGTTTGCCTCGTGACAGAGCATCGGCAACCACATTTGCACTTTCCTTCTTGTGCCAAATGACATATAAGAACCCTTTTAGAAATTCCAACTACTTCGCCTGTCTCTTTAAGAGTTTGTTCTAACCCTCAAGATGCTTCAAGGATTCATGGTTGGTGTAAATAACAAACTCTCATAATAGTAGATAGTGTTTCCAAACAGTGAGGGCTTGGAAAAGGGAGTATAACTCCTTCACGTACAGATAATAGTTTAGGGCGGGACCGCTAAGTTTCTCATTATGGAAGGCGATGGGTCATCACTTTTATATTAGGACAACGTTAATTCCCACTCTCGATGCATCACTTTTTAATTCGAAGGGTTTGTCAAAATCTGGCAGTGATAGGACAGGGGTCGAGATGAGTTTTTCCTTAATTGTTTTAAAGCTCTGTTCAGTTCGGTTATTCCACTTGAATCCTTCACTCTTCTTTGTCAACTCAGTTAGTGGGTAGCAATTATACTGAAGTCCTTAGTAAATTGCCTATAAAAGGAAGCTAGGTTATGAAAACTTCAGACCTTAGTGTTGTTCTTCGGCATCAACCATTCTAAAACAACTTAGATTTTTTCCTTGTCTGCATAGATTCCTTCCCTTGATACTACAAACCCTAGGAATATTACCTCCTTTTGGCAAAACATACACTTCTTCATGTTTCCATACAACTTCTCAATTTGTAAAATGTCCAATACCTAACAAAGATATTGAACACGGTTGTTCAGGTTGGCATTGTATACTAAGATGTCACCAAAGTACATGACCACACATCTTCTAATCAGAGGTCACATTACGTGGTTCATTAACCTCATGAATGTACTTAGCGTATTAGTAAGTCCAAATGGCATAACTAACCATTTATAGAGTCTATGCTTGGTCTTGAAGGCAATCTTCCATTCATCGTCCAGCCTTATGCGAATTTAGTGGTAGCTACTTTGTAGATCAATCTTTGAAAATATCTTGGCACTAGAAGCTCATCTAACATGTCATCGAGCCTCGGTATTGGGTGTTTGTACTTGACAATAAGTCGGTTGATTGTCCAGTTGTCGATGCACATGCGTTACAAACCATCTTTCTTCGGAATGAACAGAGTTAGTACAGTACAAGGGCTCATACTCTCCCTTACATATCTTCGCTCAATGAGTCTGTTGACTTGTCATTTTAACTCGATAGCCTACTCGGGTTTCATCTTGTATGTAAGTCGGTTTGGTAGGGTGACGCCTAGTTGCAGATTAATACAGTACTCTATACCTCAAACTAATGGCAATCTTTTAAGCAGTTCTTTCGGAAACAAGTCGGAAAACTCATTTAGCAAGCTTCGGATCTCTTTTGGGACATTCTGTAATTCCCGCATCTCCAGCAATATTCTAATCAATGGGAACATGGGTTCTTCAGCCTTCTTAGTAGATCGGAGCTCTCTTCAGCTCATAACTAAGGTCTTCTTCTTACTAACTCCAGTGGCTGGTTATGGGTTTCATTTACTTAGGATGGGATCAAGGGTTACAATGTAATCTTCCTTCCATCCTTAAGAAAGGCATAGGTATTCTTATACCCATCGTGTGTAACATGTCGGTTAAACAACCAAGGTCGTCCAAGCAACAAATGTGAAGCTACCATAAGGTCAACATCATACATTACTTCATCCCTGTATACATTCCTAACACTGAACGACATGGTCACTTGTTCAATTACGTGCTAAGCACTCTTATCATGAAGCTAATGCATCTTATAAGGTCGAAGATGCTTTGAGGTCGGCAAGCCCAACCTCTACACAAAGGATTTTCCAACCACATTAGTACAACTTCCTCCTTCTATTATGATCATGCATAATTGGCCTTTAACGGTACACTTAGTATGGAATAGATTCTCGTTTTGGTCTTCCTTAGCGTTTGGTAAGGAACTCAATACTCGTATCAAGACTAGGGTCATCACTTCTCCTAGGTCAGCATAAACATAAGTCTCCTCTTCTTCTTCCTCTTCGGCCTTGAGTTTTCCAACATCTTCTTTCTCAGGCTCACTCTCATTGGTGCTATTCACTATATCTCCTTGGAGCACAATGACGTATCGGTTTAAACATTCAGTAGCTATATATCCGAAGCTTGAGCATTTAAAGCACTTTACCTCACTAGTCTTCTGTTTAGAGATTTGCCCTTTCTCATATACCCTCGGGGTTGACCTGACCTCGGCTCAGCTTGGCTAACTAGATCAACCTTGCTGGCTTACTCGATTGTCATTAGATCGGTCATTCCTAGCCTCGGCCTTGAGTGGCCTCCTCAACTCGGCTCTATCATGTTGACACGGTACTGAGACTTATGAGAATATTGGCTCAGGCTAGCTTGGAACACTTCTCCTTTGCCTTTCGATGCTTTGTGCTATCGTGATGGCCTCTTCTAATGTACAAAACCTCTATACTTCCACAATATTGTGAATTTCATACATGAACCTATAAATGAACCTCGACACTGTACGAGCCTCTAGTTCTTCTACATCAGCTCGGATCATTAACATTTAGAACTCTCTAACATAGTCATCAATAGATCGGTTTCCTTGGTGTAGTTCTTACAATTTTGCAAAAGTATCTTATAGGTAAGTCTTGGGCACAAATCCTCCTCTTAGTAACCTTTTCATCTCATCCTAAGTTTTAACACCTTGTCTCCCATCCCGTACTTTGGCTGCATTCAGATTCTTCCACTGAAGGGTGGGATTTGCACCTTGACATTGTTTAGCCCTCAAGGGACTCAATGTCCTTATCCCTATGTTCGGTAATAATCAACTTCTTTTTCACTAAACCCTTCAACATCCAGCTCCTCCTCATCATCCTCAGTCTCCTCTAACTCCAGTCTTCGTCTAACAGCTTGGTTTGCTACTCCTCTAACTCGTGGTGGTTGAATTGGGCAATTGGTTTGATTGCCTTAGCCATAGTGTCTCTCAAAGGCATCTTCTTACAGGTTTTGCTGCTATACACCTTAGGGTTGTTGTTTGTTTGCATTACGATGACTAGACTCTCAACAAAGTTTGTGAGTCTATCAAGTTTGTTGTCAACTGACCCTTAGGTATTACTCCATTATAACTATGACCAAGTTGAGCACCACTGTTTTAGTCACCAATGATACCCTAAACACTTGAATTTAACATGGTACACTATTTCTTAAGCTGATTAACAACTTGCTAACAACTTCAATACTTGATAGTCACTCAAATATAATAGAAATAAACTTGCTCTTTTTTTGCAATAAGAAATAGAGTAAAAACTGAGTAACAATAAAACTACTCTTACTATCACACCAACATACTACAGTAGCTATAAAAGGAATATAGTAGCCACTAACAGTAAAGCGAACCAAAACTTCAATGCAACTTTAAACACTCCCTCGCGAAACTGTGCTCTAATACTAGCGAAGTTGATACATCTCTAAGGGTCAGATATACGAACTACAACGAAGCAAGCTAAGAAAATAAAATAGGGGGTAGAGGTTTAGCAAAGTTCGAGTAGCTACTGAATGGATATGACATACCACTCAATCTTACTCGGCCAACAATCCACCGGATATGATACACTGGTCCAAACTGAAGGGTCACTCACTACTACTTTTTGCTAAAGGGAATAGATAAGAGTTTAATGATAATGAGAACACTAAGGTTGCTTAGAGTGAATAATTTCTCTATTAATTGGATAATCTCTTGCATGTAAGAAAGTGGGGGTTTATATACCCATTCACTAGGGTTACGTTACATATGTGAAAAGACAAAAGGATATTCTACAACTAGATTACATAAATAATACCAAAAGGGGTAAAATAGGCAAAGAATATTCAGTGTAGAAGAGGAAATAATCATTCTGGAATATTGTGTCAAAGGACACGTATCGATTGGTGGTTGGACATTAGGAATATGATACAAAGTAGGCAAAAGCAGGAAAGCATTACAGTTAGGGGCTAACCTGATTTAGATCAGGTCGGGGACCAAACGGTTCTTCTAAAGAGGAGTCAGCTCGATTTGGGGTCGAATGCCTATGGTCGGATTAGGAGCTTCGACTATTCTTAAGCTATCTTCTAGGATAAAGCATCGCTGTTGAATAGAAGCAGATTTGATACAAATAAGGATCGGATGGTTAGGTCGGTAGGAGACCAGCTTAAGATAGGAGTCCCGGTCTCGGCTATGGGCTAAAGCTAGTATTCTTCAAATGAGTCCTTAGAGTCCTTTAGCTCGGCTATGCGTGATTGGTCCAAGGGGTTGATTCCTATCACATCAACTACGAGCCATTACAATACTTGTAAAGTCAGCCTAAGCTATCCAAGAAACAAGCAAAATGGATTAAGTTCATGGAAAAGTTTTCTTGTACAGTGAATTATAAGACTAACAAGGCTAACATGGTAGCTGATGCCCTATCCTAATGACATGCTCTCTTAACTAACCTCCAGACAAAGCTACTTGCTTTTTCTATTGTTAAGGGCTTATATGTTAAGGACCCTTACTTTGGTCCAATCCTTGCATGAAGTAGTGACAATCGAACTATTGATGACTATTATAAGGAGGGCAAGTACCTCTTTCGAAAGGGTAAACTATGTATCCCAAACTATTCTATGTGTGAGTTGTTGGTGCTTAAGGTACATGGAGGATGATTATCCAGCTACATTAGCAAGAAGCACACTCTTAAGTTATTGAAGTCCAAATTCTTCTAGTCAATGATGTTAAAAGATGTACACTTGGTGCCTGAGAAGCATACAACTTATAGAAGGGCTAAGTGCCAAGCTAATCAAGGACTATACTTATCATTGCCCATCCTGACTAAGTCATGGTCTAAGTTGAGTATGGATTTTGTACTCGGCATACATAGAACATCTTAAGGGAATGACTCAATCATGGTGTTTGTAAATAGATTCAGTAAGATGTCACATTTCGTACTATGCAACCAAACTACTGATGCTTTGGGCCTTTAACTATTTCTCTTCTCTTCTTACAAGTGGTAAAGTTGTACACAATGTCGAAGACCGTAGTATATGATAGGGATCTGAAGTTCTTCAGGCACTTCTAGAAGACACTTTGGAGATGCCTCATAATGAAGCTACTATTCAGTTTTCATGCCATCGTTAAATGGACGAACAAATGAGGTTGCCCATTAGACCTTGGTCACATTAATTCGAGTTGTAATGGGATGGAATATGATAAATTAAGACTTATGCTTATTGATAATTAAGTTCACCTATAATAGATTGGTATGCATTATGATGAATAAGTCTTTGTTCAAGATTGTCTATGGTTTAGCCCAAACCTCCACCTAGATAAAACACCTTACCCAAGCCAACTAAAAGACAAAATAACTGTAGATCAATATGAGGCCATAAGAGTGATGCATCAAAAATTAGATGATCAATTAACTTAAGTTGCTTCTAAGCTTGAATGAAGAGGCTAAGGACGAAAGGTTAGGGACTTTTAGCCAGTGACCTCGTATGGATACACCTAAGTAAGATTGATTCCTAAGCTTGAGAAGCAATAAGCTATCTCATAGGGTAAACATATCTCAAGGTAATAGAGAGGATTAATTAAAATGCCTACATGGTAGACTTGCCGAGCAAATATGGGGTCTCTTATTCCTTCAATGTTGTTAACCTTAGCCCATACATCCTTGAGGATGAGCAACATGAACTAAGATACATATGATCCTAAATCTCAAACATCCTAGAGGTGATAATAGGAATTTAGGTCCTATTCTACAGTTTTGAGCCTGTGAATTGGCCACCATAGTCCATTGAGCTCTCTTGCAACAATTCATAGAAGAAGAGACTAAGTTCCTACATGTTAACATCACAGAGTACCTAAGCTCTTGTTAGCTTTCAATTATCTCTTAGGTGGTGGAACTTAGTTTAAGACTTGAGCTAACCCTAGACCAAGATGACAGGGAGCCAACCTATCCTATTCTCACTCAAAGCTAGATGACCACTCGGCCACTTAATCCAATGACATAGCCAACATAAAGCTAAGCTTATCAACAAGCTTCCTAGCCTTCCATCAATGGCCAACTTAAGTATGGATTTGATTCTCCACATCAGTAGCCACCTGTTGTAATGGACCATGTGTCTTTCAACATTGTACGGCTATTAGGAGCATAACAACCATGCAATACCCTTTCTAACCTTATAGAACATTATGCATTCCTTCCTTAGCATTTTATCCTTTTTGTAATTTTGCATCTTTGTAAAGTTTCCCTACTTGGCAATTATAAATAGTACACTTGTGCTCAACTGAAGTAGTCAATGAATATTCACACATTCTTGAACCTTTCTTTGACCTTGTGCTAGCTAAACCTAGCCACTAAGTGTTGAACCTATACTCTTATCTACTCCTTCGAGCTAAGAAATAGTGGTGAGTGACCCTAAGGCCAGCTTGTGAGTCATATCAAGCTTCAGTCCTTAAGTTCATGTGAGGTATATGGTACATCATATCCGTATGCTTGTATACGAGGCCCAACTCACCTTTCTACCACCATTTTTTTTCTAACCATCCATAGTTAAGACCTACCCTTAGTTTGTATGATAGTTTATGTGTCTCCATCTACATGGGGCATATCATCTTATTAGATATCTTTAAAGGTCATGGTGACTAAGGCTATAATACCTTGTTGGAAGTACTTTGAATTTCATATTTTGGCTTAGTTCGACAATGGTATTCTAATTTAGTGAAGTGACCAGGGAGCTTTAATTCCCCATTAGAATGCCTCAGATTTCAAACTAAAGTTTGGTTTGACAATGATGTCCTAATTAGTAGCCTAAAGAGGCTAGACTGTCTCAAGTAACCAAAGGTAGTTTAGGAGATCATGGATCTATTCATTTTGGAGGAGGTTAGGATATAGGGCCCTTCACCTTAGAAGACATTAGGCTAAGGGAGTAGGAGATTGTCCACCTTAGAAGAAGTTAGAGCTTAGCACTTAGCAATTCAAACATATTAAGTCTTAATGAGGTTTAGTAAAAGTGTTGAAAAACTAGATTATTTAATTAATGTTATGTTGATTGCAGGAAGAGGAACTACAACCTAGTCGATTACTCCATGGGGAGCCTTATTGTTGTTTGTACCTAAGGTCATAGCTTATTGATTTTGCTTGGTGCACCTCTATTGGTTAACATGTTCCTCCTCCTCCTCTACTCGTTGCTAGATATACTTCTTCAGATACCCACGTTTGATGACATCCTCAATTGCATTTTTAAGCTCACGACACTCTTCAATATTATGCTCCCTATCTTGATGGAAGTCATAGTAGTTATCTAAGTTTGGTCTAGAGGAGTTTCCCTTTATCTTATCTAGCTTGGGAAAAATTACTTTATTTTTTATCCTTAGGAGAATTTGCCATGGAGGATAGTTGGAGAGAGGTGCGGTTTCGATGGGTGGGGGTGGGGATTATATGTTTGCTCCTTTTGCCATCTCCATCACAAGATTAAGGGTTAATGTCGCAATTGGTACACCAACTTTGCTAATTTTTTCAATTTACTACCTAAATTGATAATTAATCAATTTAATACCTAATTAGACTTTTCTTTATCACTTCTAGAACCAGGCCTAACTCTGCTTAACACTATTAGATAACATGGACGATTCAACTAATATATACCTAACACATGTAAAAAATGGTGAAATAAACATTTCATGTGCCATCTCAACTGCCGCATGGATGTCTTGGTGGAATATAAACCAAATTAAATAAATAAATAAAAAAAGGAACACATTGTTACCTAGAATGCATAGGAAGAACAACTAGAGAAACACATTCATTAAACCTTTAAGCACCATCTTCTCCATCCCACTCCCTTGATATGTAAACCCTAATTTTCATCATGTAAGAGCCATTCTTGAAAGAAAAATCACAAAATACAAGGAGAAACCTAAAGGAAATTAAGTGAAAAATCTTAATTCATTTCATTGGAAAAGTGCAAGAAGTAAGACAAATCATATCTTCGAAGAAGGTAATGTCATCTAACATGTCCATGTCTTCGATCTATCAGTTATCATCCAATAGTAAGAGTTTCAACAATAAGAATAGAGATGAATCGTAGCTAAAAGTTTTATGGATGTCTAAGATTCTACAAGGTAATCCTAAAATTTGAGTCCCATATAGTTAACACAAAGGTAGATTGTGATATCATGAGCATTTGACTAGTAGATGATAAAGGCATCATTTTTGGTTATATTCTAATGTGCTCTCTACCACGTACGTTGGGTATTACTGCTTGAAGACAAAGGTGTTTGCTTAAATTTCTTGTTTAATTTGCTAAGGTTCTAATTGCTAGGTATTGCCATACGTATTATGTTCTCTAATTTTCTCAATGCTATGGCTTCTCAAAATGCTATGCATGTGTAGTGCTATGTAGGAGGATATTTGTGACTTCTTCCAATGTATGCATTCCGAAAGATGAGAAGAAAGTGAAAATATTGAATGTGATAGAAGAGCTTAGTTAGAAAGAGAGAATGCCGATGACTTCTATGATAGCAGAAGGTAAGATTGAAAGGCTAAGGCTATTAGAAGAGAACTTTATGTTGTGAAGGATCACCTTAAGAGATTTGATGGAATTTGATGGCTTAGTAGTTGACTGTAATCCATTGTGAAGAGTGAATACTTCTCTAAATAGCAAAGTTGCAAGACTATAAACTTTGGTAAAATTTTACAAATATATGCTACTAGTCTCATGGCTAGGGTTTATGTTATATTGGGTAGTTGTTGGAAGGTAGAAGTAGCATTGCTAGTTATTGGAGTAGCTTAAGATATATTAGTCACATTTACTATAATTATCTATGTAGAATGTATGTCTTTCTATGTAGGTTTTATGTTATTAGAGGCAGTGTTTCCTACTTAACAATTTAAAGCATCATCTACAGATTAAAATTGAGCCACTTAGTAGTCTATCAATAAAAAAATGGAACTTTTTATTTCATCTACCGAATCATTTAGCATAGTGTATTCTAAAGAAAATTTTAGGAGATTGAAGAATTCTCTTTATTTTACTAATGGATTGTAGTCGCTTCCTATTTAGCTTTTTACCTTCTCTTTCCTCTCTATTGCACTTGGCCTTTGGTCTCCTTGGCATTTTTTTTTTTTTTGTATAGGAGGCAACATTTTTTTCTCATAAGCTCCTTTCCTAAAACTTTGAGCTTGGTATAAGGACCACCACATGCTCATATGTCTTCTTATATTTGTCTAATGTATACTAGCTGCTAATATAATCCTCCACATTCCAACCTAATATAATATGCATGCATATGCATAGGTATATGGAATGTTAATCAAACCCTACAAGTTGCGGCTATAACTTTGATTGCCTCAGTTGATACGATGGGTACGGTAGCAAGTTAGAAAACTAGAATGGGTATTCGGCTTTCAAGTAGGTATGAGAACAGGAAGTAAGATGAGAGGTTTTGATGTTGAATGTGTATGGATATCACACACTAAGACACAAATGTAATTAGTGGTTTGAGCTTGAAATAGGGTTTGATATAACTTACAAACACTAAATGTTACTAGAAATTCAAATAAAAGTTAGGTACAACTCATTAATTGGCTCAAATGATGGTTTACCATAATCTTAAGGTCAAGATTGATAAGAATACAAGGAAGATTAAAGAGTTACTCAATACTCAATAATCCAACAAATGCAAGCTCTAAGAGCTCAAGTACAATCTTGCTCAAAAGAGAAAAGATCTAAGTGCATGAATATTCTTTTTGTCTAATAATGTATAATATCTATTAATTACATATGTTGCTATTTATAGCAAGTTCTAAACTCTAGTGGCAAAACTGTAAATAATGTACAAGGCCTTAAACCCTAAAGAATGGGCCCTTAATTAAAATAAGGAAAATATTTACAAGAATACAAAATTATGCATTTAATAGAAGAAGTCAGCATGCAGTCACTCAACCAATCTTAAAAGGAGTAGGATTCGAGCTAGGTGGGGTTAGTAATTGGATGTCTAGGTTTGGGAAGGAGTCTTTGATGTCTTGTAGTGCTTAGCCAAGACACTTAAAAGGTTGGCCCATAATTATCAAGTTCTTGAATTAGTCGATACTGGTTTATTCGTGCTGTATCTAGTGGATCTTGGGCCTCCAATTCTTGGCAATGTGCTCTCTCGGCTTCTCGACAAACAACGAGCTTGATGCCAAGCATTTTCCTTTCTACCTCTTGGCTATCTAGCAATCACTAGGCCTTGGCATAAACTGTTCGGCCTCAACTTCAAGATAGTCGCAAGCTGATTCCTATCATAAGACATCTTACCCTTCACTAAGTTGTATAACTTTAAACTCCATGTGGCCATTTGGTAAAGGTTGGCAATTGAAACTTATAGTCTTTTTCCTCTCAATCTTCTTGCAAATGCGTGGTGTAAACCATCGTATCCACTTAATACCTTTCATAATTTTATCTACAATCCTTCCCATCACTTGTTTCCGAATGCACTCATCATAGATATAATGGACATGTGTCTTGCCTCAATCACAATAGAGTTGAAACAATCTAACATGTTGTTGTCTATGACATCACACTTTATCTTATGCTTGAACATAACTTTGCACCAATGTTTTGGATTTTTACGCACTAGGTCATCAGCTACTTTGAGTTTTAGTTGCTTAAGATGATTGACATATTCTTACATCTCACTAACCATCGTTGACTTACATGAGGCCCATAATTGATGCTACAGCTCACTTCCATTATACTTTTTTCTCCAATTAGCAAATAAGTGGTGTACAGAATCGATGCTCTACAAGCGGATTTCTCTCATGGCTTGCTTTAACCCTTACATAAGATTTAAGGAAAAATAAGTTCCTAATTAATATATTAATTACACATATACATAACTAGCAAATTCATCATTTTATCTTCTGCATATCATTGATAATACTGAAGTCAAATGTAGCATCTAATCCTACTGACAAATCCAGCTCACTTAAGAACCATGACCAGCTATCCAAGCTTTTCCCCTCCACGAATGCCTAAACAACTGGATACATTTTGGTCATTCACATTACATGTGACGACACTTAATAACTCACCCTTTAGCTTACCTTTAAGGAAACATGTATCTATACTTGACATTGGCCTACATCCCTTAAGGAAACACATTCTACAAGCATCTAAACGAACAAATAATCTCTTAAAGTACAATGAATGAGCTAGCTAGGCCTTTGTGCATAAATTTTTACAATATTTGGTAAACCCTTCGTATACTTCCTTAGCTCAATGGAAGAGTCTGATAGACGATCAATTTCCATCTCGTACTTCCCATGTATCTATTTGAATGCAAGTTCTCTTGTACATTAACATTGGCTATAGGTAACCTCTACCCTCAGCTCTTCCTTAGTAAGTTTCTTCATTTCCAATGGAGACATCTTTTACACGATTCTCAATCTTAACAAGAAGTGCTTTACAAGTACTTTATAGGTCATTTGAGAGTTCTTGAATTCTAGCCTATAGAACATACATGATTCTCAATCTTAACAAGAAGTGCTTTACAAGTCCTTGGCAGAGGACTCATATGATACATAAATGGAAAATGGGAATGTTTCATTCTTGCATTTGAATTGAACCTACCTCTTATCATTCAATTTCAAATCTAAGTCCCTCATATAGTGCATGGAAAAATTAGTGATTACTTCATGTTCAAAAATACCATCTCCATACATATATGCAAAACATCTATACTTAGATCAAAATGATTCTTAGTCCTCCTTCTCCTTTTTAGTTTTGCCTCACCTTCTATCTCATTCTCATTGTTAGAATTGGTATAAAAATTGCCCTCATCATCAGAAAACAAATTCTCAGCTTCATTGTTGTTTGTCTCCATAACCCTACCCTTATACTTCCCTTCCTTACTCCACAAATTTCTTCCTTATCATCATCAAACACAGGATCAACGTCTATGTAGAAACCTTGTATCATATAGTTGCCTCTATTTTGTTAGGAAGGATTGTTTCTTTGTACGTATAGCAAGCACTTCCTCATCATCATCTTCTAACAAACAATTCACCTCGACAATCTCCTTTTCCTCTTGTGAATTTGAATCACACTCACCATGTACATTAACTTTTACCTCTTCTCGAGTGACTTTTCTATTAGCATACACTACATATATCTCACCTTAGCGATGGACCCCAAAAATTACAACCGTAGCATTGTGGGGGCCATTATCTCCTAACCTTAAGCAAAACAATCCATCTACTATACTTTTATTAAGAATCAAAAAGTAAATTTTTTCTATGTTTACAAAACTAAATTCATCTAGGAAGCAAAGGAGCTCTGCTTTGCTGATGTTCTCAACATCTGCTGTCCACCCCATTTGTTTGCCTTTAGTGTACTGCTTAGCTACTCTTTCCTTGCCAAACAAACCATGCACATGTATTAGTAGGTTCACCTTTATAAAGAATGGAACACTTAAAAATGCATACCTTCCTTTTGCATTCGGCACACTTGATGACATTTTCAATGGAAGATTCCAGTTCTTTTTGTTGTCTTATGCATATGGCACCAAAAGGATGATAGTGGTAAGGGCACTTAGGGTTTCATAATAGATACTTGCATGGATTAGTGGGTTCCACCAAGGATTAGGGTTTTTCAAAAGATGCTTGCATAAATTAGTGGGTTCCACCATAGATTGGGGTTTTTCTCACATGTACTATACTTAGGGTTTTAAATCTAACTTAGATGGTATCACAGTGGGCTACTTATTCCAATGAAGATGACTACAGTGTAATCTTTCCACTTTAATGTATGTCACTCTTGGAGAAAGTTAGTTCTTCACATGCTTCTCTAATGAAGGAAGATCTTTAAGGTTTCTATCTTCTCTTTGTAGGAGAAAAGCTTTCGACTTTTCTACCGATCGAAATTTTAGGAATGTGTTCCTTCTTTCTTTCAATCCTTCTTCTTTATTTTCTTTTTTTTTTTTTTTTTTGTTTCCATTCTACCTAAATGTCCATTTGGCAATTGAAGTAGCATATGAAGTGTTTGCTTCAATAAATTTTACATTTATCAAGAATTTATTGGTTGAATCATCCACATCATCACAACGGTATTAAGCAAAGTTAGGCCAAGTATTAAAAGTAATAAAGAAAAGTTTAGTTTGGTATTAAATCGACTAATTATAAGTTTAGGTAGTAAATTGAAAAAATTGGTAAAGTTGGCATACCAATTACAACATTAATCCTAAGATTAACCTCATTCACCTTTAGGACCAAGTCATAGTCCTTGTTCTATTTTTTGTTTGTACTCCCTTAATTTGACCTCATTGAGCCTAGATGGTGTCCTTTATGCAAGTGAACTTATAAACCCCCTTATAAAACTCCTCAAAATTTTGTGGTTCCTTCTTCATCGAAGACATGAAGAAGACCCTAAATGTCTTCATGCTATGGAATGCAACATGCAAAGCTATGTACATGTCAACATTAGGTATTTCAAGTATTGTGGCTGTGAAGTAGGAGAAGTAGTCATTAATGGACCCATTTGGCCATTGCTTGATCAGGTTAAGGGTGGATAAGCTCTTGGTAGGCATCCTACTTGCAAGGAAATGGTTAGAAAACTAGGAGCCAAGCTCCTAGAAGCTAGAGATGGAGTTTGGTTTCAAGTTGTTAAACTAAGTTTAAGTAGCTTTCTTTAGTGTGACAGAAAAAGTAATATAGGCGATTGCATTATTACAACCATAAAAGTTCATCATTGATCTAAAGTAAGTATTCAATTACTGATCCCCTTAGAATGGCTATATAATTTATCAATCTCACTTTTGTTTATTGGACCATAGAGATTCATATTGTGAATTAACTAGACTCACATCTCTTAATTAGTTCATAACCTTAAGTATACTCTATCCGGATCGCTTCTATAATAAAGTATCTCAAGATCACATTGAGATCTTGAGTCCCTCTATTAGGTTACCCTAATCTAGAGGAACTAAATAGCTAATCGTTTAGTCTATTACTTCTAATTACATTAGTCTATTTACTATAGGATCTTGTGAACACTACAGTAAACTCAAACATTAAATCAATAACTCAAGGAAATATTAATTCAAAGACAATAAAGCACAATGTAATTAGATTACATTAACAAGAAATCATCAATTGATAATAAAAGAGAACTAATTACATAGAAAACTAGGGTTAACTATAATTGAATACTAGAATTAAATGAAAATATTGAGAAAAATAAAGAAATAAAATGGATGATCCTATTCTATTAATTATCTATTGGTTCTGTCTAATTACAAGGCCTGTAAAGCTATTTATGGTATGAAAGGAATCTTGAAATACATTTTCAATGTATCTTCAAAATATCTTTTCTATATTTCTTCTTTCCAAATATGCCTCCAACAATATATGAAAACATGACAACTTTAAGGGCTTTAAATCTTTCAAAAAATAAAAAGATTCACAAGGAATGGCATGTATACGCCCTAGATCACGATCGTGATCTCTAGGTGTGTTCTTCTCATTCGTATGCAACTTATATTTTTCAATGAAATTCTTAGACTAGAGATACACTGTCATGTTCTTGTACGTGTTCCTCTCTCTAAACACTATTTCTTATCTAGCCTTCACTCACTTGAGTAACTCAGTTAATGTACTTCTTTGTTAAAACTCCAAAACTTCATAAAATTGCCCAAAAACTTATTAAAATCTTCTAAAACACCTACAAATGAAACAATAGCCAATTAAACTCCAAATCGCCAGCAATTAACACAAATAATTAATAAAACCATGAAAAGTACCTTGAAATATATATGCTATATGAGTGTTATCAGTTAACTAATGGAGCCTATTGTATAGGTTGTTTTTTAATGGCGCTTTTATTGATAGAATAAAGTTGCTTCTTAACCACATTAGTTTTGTCTTATCAATTGGAGTGGCTGCTTCATGCCTTTCTTGCCATTTGTGGGTATGGTTTTTACAATCAAACGACGTCAAATATTGTTATTACGATTTCATTAGGATGGTCAAGATTGGAGGAAACTTGCAAAATGAACAATTGTAAGCTATCCTTTGGTATGGGCTCTTTGATACTTAAGTCAGTAAAGCATTTAGGGAATAAGTGTATAAAATGTCAGAGAGAGTGAGAGTTGGAATCCCTTACTTGTTATCTTCACTCGATTTTTATAGGCATGGCAAGTAAGCTATTTATAGAAAGAGATCATGTACCTAAGATCCTCTCTTTGACTCCAGATCTTGTTGAAAGGATCTCGAGGATAGGCATGTATTAGCTGTGGACTTTCCTTGTTTGGTTTAATTGATCCTGCATAGTCTTCTTTGAACCTATAGACTGGGCCTAAGCATCGTAGTCTTAAGGGCCCAAGTTCCATGGAACTAAATGTAGCACCTACCTCTTAGGGCCTATTCATCTAACATGCTAGAGCCTAAGAGATAGGTCGCTGTGCCATCTTTAAGTTGAGGATAAGGCTACCTAGAAACTAAGCATAGTTTAAAATTTAGAAATATCACATAATTATATATAAGCGCGGAAGTGTCCTTTAGGATACATAAGATAACATAGGGGCATCATATTAGCCATGTCCATCAAGGTAACACAAATCAAACATTAACTAATTAAAGTTGTTAACATTTATTCATATTACAATAATATTTGATCCTCACTCTCAATATCCCCATCGCAATCCAAAGCTCCAATGTTATCTCCATCTTTAACTCCTAAAGTTAGCACAAAACTAACCCCTCATCATCAAGCCAAGTGAGCAAAAGTGTATAATAAGTAATAAACAACAATAAGAGAATATCCAATTACAGTTTACTATCAACATCACAACAATTTTAGTAAATAATAGCATCAATCATAAACGAGCTTGATGTAATTTACCAATCAATAGATGCTTTTGCATACAATGTTGTGACATGCTAATGCATATGACATACACTGGCCAATATCCTAATTGAGTAGATAATAAGCAGTCCTTAGGTAGCTTCCAAAGAATAATGAGTAGCACTTGGCGATTCCTAAGCAAACTATTTGAGTGGCACTTGGCAACTTAAAACTGAACATGCAATTTTATGTGCTAAAAAATCGAACTTTACGAAATCTGAGATTCATAGGTCCCTTTATGCAAACTAAGCTTTAAATTTGACCTGTAGGTTAATTTTTTATACCAAAATTTTAAACATGATCCTTAGGTCCTTTAGTCAAAACTAAGCTTTATAAAAATATGGCCCTTAAGCCATGCTGTGAATGCATATGATGCAATGAATTACATTGAATAATAACCAAGCACATATCTCAAGCAAAAACCATCTTTTTCAATCAATCAATCACCATGTCAAACATATTATTATGGTATTAATTACTATCCATTGGCCATAACTATAACTAAGGGTATGTTTAACAATTAGTTTGTTGAATCACTATAACTACAACTAAGGGTATGTTTAACAATTAGTCTGTTGAATCACTCTAAGTATAAAATTCATTGAGCACAATCAAACCATGGTAATTGAAAGCGAACATTTCTTAAGTCAAACTATTCACATCGAGCATATATAGTCACGAAATTACTATCCACAAGCTATGTCTATAATTTAAAAGGGCATGTTATCCAATACTTAAAATGTTGCTCATTGATAACTTCGTTTCCAATTGTAAATTTGATCAAGCTACACTATAATATAGTATATCACTCTAGACTCAAGTTACTTATATCATGTAGTAATATCAATCATCTCATATCGAATTACCCATCAAACAGTCGCCATAGCATTTATCAAATCATTAAGTCCTAAGAATGGCATATTTAGACAACCAATGATTGTTTAATTTATGACCACATGGTATTAAAGCAAGTAAGAAAGAGTGTTGATAGAATACTCTTATTGCTCTCTATGATTATATTTATCCATAAGAAGATTTACTTTATCTCCAAGGACACCTGAATATATCGATTCCTTAACGATTACATAAGATTTTAACAAGGGAATTATTTTATTTATCTATGTTCGAAATCAATGTTAGGTTATCCTTTAAATGGTTTAAATTATTATAAATGCCTAAAGGACCCCTCTCTTGTATACTCTTGGCTCCTTCAATATTTCGTATATTTCTATTTTATTTTATTTTCAAGATTTCTATTTCCTTATCATGTTTACTTATCAAAAGTTGTAAAATTTGTGTAAGTCTAGAAAATAGGTTTGTGTTAAATTTAACAAATCATAGAAATTGTTTTTCTTATCTATTACCTTCATTAGTACCACTATCTCATTAGTTTTATTTCATATTTATGCACTTGTATATGTATTTGCATACTCATAGTAAAAGAAACATATTTATATTCATCTATAACGATGAAGTAAGGTTTGAGATTTTCAAATACTCTTCTCATATCTCTTGTAAAGAAACATAACAATTGTGTAAAATATTTTTATTTGATTACACGTAAGTGATTTAGAGGTTTTTTTTTTTTTTTTTTTTTTGAGTAAAAGAAGTTTCATAAGCATAGTCTTTATCGAAGGTAGAAAAATCTCCTTTAAGTGGAAACTTAATACACAAAGTAGGAAATAAAGATTTGAACGAAATACAATAATTTAAAAGGAATAAGGTTTTTGAAATATACTTAATGAAATAAATAAGTAGTAAATGTGAGAAATCGTATATATATATATATATATATATATATATATCGATATATCTATTTTTGGGAATACACGTTATATCATGAAATAAATAAGTGAATTACAAATATGGCAAATCGCATATATTATCTACATATTTTTGGAAATACATGCTACATATATTTAGTTTTGGGTATCTTTAACTCCATAGGAGAATTTATTCAATTGATTCATATTTCCTATTCTACAATTGAGCTTTTTCATATTTCCTATACTGTAATTCATATTTCCAATTCATCTAATTCAATCTGGGTAAATTTTGCAAAAGGGAATTCTCATACAGAGTTTATCAAGCAAAATCAAGACATACACTTCCTAACATGGCATTTCCTTAGCATCTCTCTAGTCCACATACATTTTCAATTAATAGATGGTTACATCTTATAATATAGAAGAAACAACACGCATGAATAATCCATATGGGATAAGTGATCATAGGGTTTCTCAAAACTACAAGTTGCATATTTTCTTACATAATAGTCAATTTTCGACTTAATTATTCTTCCTTGATTCATCTTTCAAATCACATAAAGCTATCATATTTTGAGTTTACTCTATGAGCACTTTCAACTTATACAAAGATCTCTCCAAGATCTTTCCAAAAATACATTTGTAAATTAAATCAATGAACCTCCTTTAACTATTATGAAATCTGAGCATATACATACATATGTGTATTCCAATTTTCATTTTCATTTTGAAAGCATTTCCAAGCATGTTATTTCAATAAAGTTGTTTGTAATATATTTTAATATGTATTACATTTCATTTCATGAAGTTTTTATGAAGATCTCTTTATAAAAAGTTGTAACTTTATTAAACAATATCTACATGTATGAACTTATCAATTGCAAAAAAAAAAAAAAAAAAGGAGAAGTACTTGAGATTGTAGACCCAATATCTTTTCATAAGATAAAAGTTTGGCTGTGCTAATGATTGTTACTTGTAGTATCTCATACCTACTTTGAAGTGTTGGTTATAGCTCTCCAAGTAGTCGTTGCTGATAAAAGAAATCAAAGCTTAAAGTAATTGAGTCAAAGAGGTACTTTTGACACTTAGAATAAATTCTAAGTGTTCAAGGGTTAGCTCTAGTGTCTCTCTTTATGCAAGAATTCTAAGTTGTAGGTAGCTCTACCTTGGTGGTGATGATGGATTAAAAGTAGAGTTGGAGTAGTTTACTTAAGTTAGTTTAAGTCTTGGTTTGGTTGAATGGATAATGAGTTAGGTAAAGGAGAAATGAGACTATACTATGTGAAGTTTGGAAGTGTGAAAGGAAGAAGAAGAAGAAGAAGAAAGGGCAGTTCTACATAGCTTAGATGAAAAGAACTTGACTTCCTTATAGTGGTTGTTGAAAATATTGTTTGAAATGACACATGTCGAAAGAGGAAAGAAATAAACGATTTAAGTTGAAGGTTTTAATCATCAATGTTTTGGGGCTAAGTATTTAGGGGTTAAATCTCAAAAGTTCTGTTAGCTATAATTCAATTTTTTGTCAGATTTACTCCATTATATGTGCATAAGTTATACGCATGAAAAAATTATTATTATTATTATTATTTCCATCATATTTCAATGAAAACTTATGGACAAGCTTAAATTATTATATAACACGAAAATATACGAAGTTAATATTTTCATGTGGTTACTTTATATTTTGAGATATTGATATTACTTCTAATCTTATTTAGCTATTTGGCGTTGAGAACTCAATATTTTTAAGTTCTAACTTTTACGCTAGACTATGTATCGAAAGGCTAACAATTCGTATTATTGTGTCATGTTTCGTTTCCATGTTTAAATGAGTTTATATCTAGAAAACATAAATATACGATACAACCCGTTCATTAATTACATATGAGTAACTAAACTGTAACCTAACGTATCTTGTGTTCACGTTGGATTGTTTATATTAAGTCTGACAATTTGTTCTACCATGTCTTATTTGATTTATCTTAGTTTTGATACTATTTATTGATTAAAAAGTTATAATTAAATTAATGAAATATTTATATATATAAAGGGAAAAGAATAATAATAATAATATTTAAATTTTACAAAAACAAATGACATAGTATCTTCATACTTAATAAAAAATTACTACTCAAACAAAGTATTTTAGTAAAGCAAAATCTTACCAAATATAAAAAAAATCCAAAAATTTAAGTTATATAACATCACTAAATTAAGTGGAATTATTAATTAAATAGATATTGATATTACTACTAGTATTAATTTTCAAATTTATCACATTATTTCTCAGATTTTCATGAGAGATAGTTAAAGAATTTATAGATAAGTTCGTAATATTTTGCTCATTTAAACTATAATTTAGTAAGAAAAATATGCAGTATTAATAAATTTAAATTATATAACATTACTAAATTAAGTAGAATTATAACTCAAATGAATATTAGTATTACTATTAGTGGTAATTTTCAAATTTATTATATTATCTATCGGATTTTCAAGGAAGAAAATTGAAAAATTTACATATGAATTTGTAATTTTTTGCTCATTAAAGCTATAATGCAACAAGAAGAATATATAGTTAAAAATATCTCACATATTTAATTGATATCTCTAACTTAAAAAGAAATAATTTGTGTAACAAAATGTAAATACAGAAAACTATATAGCATTTCTCATATCCCATGTCAAGGTCTAAGAGCTTGACCTAAACTCGAATTTGAATTTAACTGTGTTTAAAAAAATCTAACCCATTTGTGTCCCTTGTCAAAATTTTTCATTCATTAACCCATTTAAATCATGTCGTATCTTATCTAAGTTCTAAATTACAAGCCATAGTGTATATATTTGAACATAAAATAATTTTTTACTTTTTTATTGCAATTTCAAAAATATTTATTTTAAGATTATTACTATTTTTTTTTAGAGAACTTGATTTCTCCCTAAAATTTATTTGACTAATTATCTATGAAATGCAAGGTTCAAAATTTTATATTTTCACTCAACATAACTCTAATCATATTCTGGGCCATTATTTATAATGGGGTATTACATTAAATGGAGATGAGAACTCAATAGATGTCTTTTACTAAGATCAATCAAGCTCTTAGGAGCTCAGTTCGAACTCTCGTAAGGTCATCCTTAAAGTCGATAACTTGCCTTGAACATGATGAGGTTGGTAAAGCTCTAGGGAGCTTATCTTAGGCTCTAAAGAGATTAGCCTAGGCTTTTTAGGCTTGACTCATACTTTAGGGAGGTTGGCTTGGGAGTGGAGGCTTGTGGCTAAAATAACCCATCCATATATAACATTGATTTGATCGTTATAAAGAGCTAAATTTGATTTTAGGCTTTAAGCCTAATCATGAAATAGATTTGCCTCTTTAGATTAAAGTTACAGGGTTTAGAGAGTTAAGCATGGGTAAGCTAGAGTAAGGACCGTTGGATCGACCAACCTACTTCCAACCATTCTCAAGGAAGATCATGCACCTAAAAGAGCTTTAGTGGACGAAAATTTAAAAAGAGCCCATAAATGGGGTCTATTTATAAGAGGGTCAATCTTAACTGTTGATGGTGAATGTGATCTGATGAATGACATTAATAATAAATTCTCTAAATATCTAAACTCCCTCTTCATTTAACATTAAGAATTCTGTACAAATACTACCGTATTGCCAAATTCTTCTCTTAAAAGATTAACAAAAGCTTATAGTGAAGATTCCAATGCATCTCATTATTAATGGTGGGGTTTGATGCTATTGAACTCCTTCACTTGTCACATACGAGTTTGAACCTCTTAAGGTCACCTATTCCTCCTCCTTACCTCATATCCTAGTCTTCCATTATGTGCCATCTGCATCATTGCTCTATGTTATGTGATGTGCATACATACTACATATACATGTAACCATCATAATTGAATCCATATACCTAAAGTGAACAATCATTCAAATAATTCTTTTGTAATGTTTTTAGTTTAGTTTACATGGAGAAATCATAGATTTGAGTTGGTTCTTTTCATGAAAATTTGCAAGCTAGAAAAGAAGTTGTTCATAATATAGTTGATGTCTTACATGAATCATAATGTATAACATGCGTCATTTTATATCATTAAGGATGAGCATCATCTTTTATTTTTTCTATCTTACATAATGCTATTCTTGTAGCTTTGATAAATTATTTTTTTGGAGTTTTGAAGTTTAATAAGCTTTTTCTATATCCTATTGATAGTCATCTTATTCAATATACCTTTTAAATGTATATATACTTAGAAGGATTTTTGGTGAAATATTCAATAATCATTGGAAAGTTCTTTATTATTTTTGTTGTTAAATTATCAATATATAACTAGTTAGAGTTATACTTATTGAATAAACTTTTGTCTAATATAATGGAGAAAATAGGACATACGATCATAATTGAATGTATCATCATTTTAATAGTAATAATCACTTTACCACTTTACTAAAGATTTTGGTTATGGGATTGAATATTTCTTAATTTGCCTTCTTTCAAACTCGAATCATTTCTAAAAACAAGATTAGATGACCATGTTTTAAGTGCAAAAATAAGAGGTTTCTCAATCATGAATAAGGGAAATTTCACTTGTATTCAAAAGGTTTTGATAAGCTACATGCATGGTGAAATGCATATGGTGAATATCTAAGAAGTAATGGATAAGCGAATGTAGCAGAATCTTCAAGAAATGTAAATGATGACATAAATCTACACCAAGAATGATGAAAGATGCAAGGAGTCTAAATTTTAATTGCCATTACATTAAGATTACAGATAATAAACTAAATGCCATGGCCATGGAGCTTTTTGCTATGCTAAATGCTGTTGATGAACCATTGTGGAAGGGTTGTAAACAACAAACAAATCTTTTTGCAATGATATAACTTCTAAATCTTTAGTTTGAATGCAATATGAGTGAGGCATTTTTTTATCACCTTCTATCAATAATTAAAAAAATACTACTAAATAATGTGAAATTAATAGATAACTATTATAGTTACAAAAACTTAATTGCAAAACTTAGACTTATACATGATAAAATTGACTCATGTATCAAATTGAAAAAGATCAATTGAAGGCAAGTAAATGAATATTCCTTAAAAGGTGCTAAGAACTTGCTATTAGGTCCATATAGAAAGAAAAAAGATAAAATGTTTTAAATGGTTGAATTGAAAAAGATTTAATTTTTCATCGAATCTTTGGAGAAGAATTGTTAAGGCAGGTATATGTACTTCCTTACATTATTTTTGTACCTTGACATAAAATTATTGAATTCGATAACAAACATAATTCAATAGAGAAAGGTATATTTTGAGAGCTATCATGCTAGTACACAAATCTCATTCATCTTAACATAGATCTTATGCATATTGAAATAGATGTTAATAGGAACCTATTGAGCACAATTATAGACATTGAAGGAAAAATAAAAGATGGTGTAGAAGCTAGAATAGGTTTGAAGTTGTATTTCAACCATCTAAAGGAGTTAATGGAAAAAATAGAAAGGTTTTAAGGCCTAAGCTCCTTACACATTAAATAATGATCAAAAGGAAGAAGTACACTATTAAGTTAAGCAATTGAGGCTCTTTGATGAATATTCTCGAGACAATGGTTACTATGTGAATTTGGAAAAATGTGAATTTTATAAACTAAAAAAATCATGATAGTCATATGTTTATATAAAGGTTATTGCCTCATCTAATGTGGGAAGCAATTATAAGGGTTATATTTTTTATTTGAGAAATTTGTTCAACAATACTCAAGATAAAACATATGAAGATAGTTGAGAAAAATATAGTTGAAACTTTATGTAAATTGGAGAAAATCTTTACTTTAGATTCTTTAATTTTATGGAGCATTAACCTATGTACCTAGCTTACAAAGCTAAGGTAGGTATTTGCAATTTCCCTTATTTTTTATTATATCAAAGATAAATTAAAGTCATCTTTAAGCATGTGAATTTTACATTGATGAGTTATTAAATGATAATGATCTCACATATAGTTTTTTTATAGGAATTGAGTCATTAGACCCTTGACCCTAGCTTAATTACAGACTTAAGAGCATGGCAAGGCGCATCCTCTAATCTCAACCTAAAACTAAGAAGTCTATGCTACTTTTGACTACCAACTTGTCATAGATGCTAAGCTGAGTACCAACCTAAGTACTACTTTGTTAACAACTCAACCAACTTGTTGACCAGCTCAGCCATTCTTGTTCTGACCTCCTAAGAGCACATCTAAGCTAACATAACCTTAGAGCGCTCCCAGATCAATTCAACATCAACAAAATCCAACCATACCTTTTGTCTACTTCTATAGGGACCTTCCCAGTGATTGTCAACAGTGAGTCCTAGCCATCCATGTGAAGGAATCTATTAAAGAAGCTTCTATTCTACAATTTCTATTATACCCCTTTGTCTATTTCTTGTATTTTACTTATTTTGGAAATGATGTTTTTGTCTTTTCCATGTTTAGTAGGTTACCCTAGAATTTCATGTATAAATTCCCCCCTTCTAAGTAGACATAATCAGCATCCTCTTAATTTTGGAATATACAGTATCCCTTTTATGTGAAGCATTAAGCTTACTCTATTTACTCTTATCCTATCCTTTAAGTAAGGTTAAGTGGCGAGCAACCTCACTAAGCTATTTGTACATCACATCGAGCTAGTTTATGAGCTTACAGAGGTTCCTTGGTGCATCATATTCGTGGAATTGTTCATGGGTTCTGCTTGCTTTCCTTTATTTTCACATGTTCATCACCTTACGTTTCAACCTTTTGTATGAGCTTAGACCTAACCTAATAACATCGTCCTTGGCATGGTATATTATCTTAGTATTAAAGCCAAGGTTATTATTGGGTAAGTTGCTATTGAGCTATTGTATTGCTATGTCGTATTGGAGTACCATTGTAAAAGTGCATATAGAATCAATGTTGTTGCTTATGTGGTTACATAAGCGTTAGCTATAGCGTTTTGGTAAGTAGTGGAAGTCGTATCTAAGGCTTGAGAAACAAAGCAAGAACAAACTAGGTATTTCTATTATCAGTTAAAGTAGTCACCGATTTGGTATTTTGTAGTATAATATATCTAGACCTTAGTATTTGTATGGAAGAAGTTTTATGTGCGTGTATAGATGAGTGATTGGTTAAAGATAGTGTATACTGTTTCTAGGTAATAGTAAGAATCTGAATACTTTGTGTTTTACTATGGGAACAAGACCGAGTTGAGAGGAGATGACTGACTCTAGTGTAAATGTGGGAATCGAAGATGACAATAGTAGTGTTGTCCACCATGGTCGACAACCCTAAAATACCCCTAGAAGTTCCAATGAGTGGTTCGATAAAATGACTAACTTAATAGCTGACTTTACTTGAGCTATTCATACGTTAGCATTCTGACCTATTAAGGTCATCTACAACACTCCCTAAGGTACTCCTAAAGCTGGTGACACTGCCTATTGTGCTTAGCCTGCTTAAAGACAATTCCCAGCTCGATAAGATCAAGGAGGAGGAGTAGGAGGACATGTATGAAGGAGGATAGACTTGGGTAAAGTCGATAAGGAGAATGAAGAGGATAACTATGAAGTGGAGGATAGAGTTCGTATACCCTAAGTTGCCAATCATGTGAAGCTTTAGATCCCAAGCCTCAATAGTTTTGGGAATGCTAACGAGTACTTAGACTGGGAAGAAAAGGTAAAGTAAGTCTTCGATTATTATCAGTATGAAGACCATGATAAGCTCAGAACTGTTGCCATAAAGTTTTTAGGATATGCAATAATACGGTGGAGGAATTTTTAGACCATGCAAAAATGAGATGGATACAGAAAAGTTAGTGCATGACCTAAGATGAAAAGGGTTCTTAGTGCCAAATTTGTACCAAATACCTATTTATAGGATACTTTTGCTCAATTCTAAGAGCTACAGCAAGGGAACTGTATTGTTGTTGAATATGTGCAAGAATTTCAAATGCTTATGATCCGATGTGAGGTTAGCGAGCCATAAGCTTAGAAAGTAGCTACATTCTTAACTAGATTGAGGTTAGAGATACGAGATGTAGTAGAGCTACAAAATTTTGTCACTTTGGATGAAGCTTTAAGAATTGTTCAATGTATAGATAGAGGAGGAGTAGGTCAATCTAACCTCTAATGAGCTGACCTGTCCAATCCAGCCGACCTGCTCAAGTAAGTCACCAAAATCAATACAACATTGAGCTAGGTAGATGAACAGAAGTCATAACTAAGTAAAAGAGCCGACCTGGTGACAGTAAAGCACCGAAGAGGATGTTTGATGATAGACAAGGATCAAGGTGAAAGACTAGCCACATTAAGTGTTTCAAGTGTGCAGGATTCGGGTACATGGTTGCCCAATGTCTAAACAGATGAACCATGGTCATCAATGGCGATGTTATGAGGGCTGAAGTAGACAGTATGGATAAGGAGCTTAAAGAAAGAGAGGAATTAGAGACAAACACTAAGAGTAATCAAGAACTTGTTGAAGAGGATGTATTTGCTAAAGATCTAGATAAGTTGAATTTAGTTGTTAGACAAGCAATGAACATTGAACTATCTGTCAAGGAGGAATAACAAGAAAACTCATTCCATATCACATGTAAAGTGAATGAACAAGTATGTGCACTCATTATTGATAGTAAGAGTTGCACCAACATTATATTTGCTAACTTAGTTCGAAAGCTTAAGTTACCAACCCTATCATACTGGAGACCATACAAACTCCGTTAATTAAATGAAAAGGGAGCACTGCATGTCAATCAGCAAGTATTACTACCGATCTCAATTGGGAAATATTCAAATGAGATTCTTTGTGATGTGTTATCCATGTGTGCATCTCATGTGTTACTAAGCTAAACTTGATTGTTTGATGAGAAAGTTATACATGATTGATTCAGGAACACATATGCATTTGAGAAAAATGGGAGCAAGATCATCTTGAATCCCATGATCCCCAATCAAATGAGTAAGTTATAGGCCAAGATAGCCCAATGATCTAAGAAGACCTTAGTTCTTAGTTGTTTTGAGCTTAGAGAGGTTATTCGATCTAATAAGCCAACCTTTTTGTTAATAAGATTATTGTTGGAATTGAAGGAGTAAATCATGCTATTGAATGAAGTTCAAGAGCTACTTGATGAATATGCCAACCTGTTCCATGAACAGCTACTTGAAGGACTACTACCTTTTTGAGGGATTAAATATTGTATTGACTTAATACCTGTTATCACCACTCCTAGCAAGCCTACTTATTGGATGAACCCTAAGCAAGCAGCTGAACTATAAAGGTAAGTCAATGTGTTGTTAGAAAAAGGCTATGTGAAGGAGAGCCTCAACCCTTATATTAT
The DNA here is from genome assembly GCA_024138015.1 of Lumnitzera littorea. NCBI lineage: Eukaryota > Viridiplantae > Streptophyta > Magnoliopsida > Myrtales > Combretaceae > Lumnitzera > Lumnitzera littorea. Next base: position 70,974,550 of record JAMXBB010000007.1, read on the forward strand.
ACCAACTATACTTGTGCCAAAGAAGGATAAAACCTGGTGAATGTGTATAGATAGCAAAGTTATTAAAAAGATAACGATCAAGTATAGGTACCCTATTCCGAGGCTAGAAGATATGCTAGATGAATTAAATGATGCAAGAATTTTTAGCAAGATTGACCTGAAGTTTGGCTATCATCAAAGTTAACAAGATCAAGAGATAAATGGAAGACTACATTTAAAACTCGACATGGTCCCAATCAGTAGTTGGTAATGCTCTTTGTCTTACTCAATGCCCTGAGTATGTTCATGAGATTAGTGAATCATGTGTTATAAAGTTTGATAGGAAAACCTGTTGCAATCTACTTTGATGACAAACTCGTATACAATATTGACATGCCATGTCATACTAACTATCTTTGAGTTGTATTTGATGTACTCTAAGCTAAAAAGCTATTCAAAAACTTAAAGAAGTGCTATTTCTGTGAGGATGAAGTAGTCTTCCTAGGATATGTAGTTGGGGGTGGAGGCTTACAAGTCAATGATGAGAAGATTTGAGCTATTATTGATTAGCCAACCCCAACCACTTGTGTCGAGGTAAAGAGCTTTCATAGCTTAGCTTCCTTTCATTGCTACTTTATTCAAGGCTTCAGTACCATTGTTGCACTAATCATCGAGCTAAAAAAGAAGAATGTAGAATTATGATGGGGAGAGAAAGAAGAGAAAAGTTTTGCCGAGGTAAAGAAGAGATTGACCTCTACACTTGTATTAGCTTTGCCTAACTTTAAGAAGATATTTGAGCTTGAATGTGATGCATTAAGTGTAGGTATAAGAGCTATGTCGATGCAAGAAGGCTAACTTGTTGCCTATCATAGTGAAAAGCTAAAAGAACTACAATTAAATTACTCCGTGTAAGGTAAAGAACTCCTTGCTTTAATTCGAGCACTCTAAGTGTGGCAACATTACCTTTTGCTAAGAGATTTTATCATACACACTGATCATAAGTCTTGGAGATACCTATGAGGCTAGGCCAAGCTTTCAAAGAGACAGGCCCAATGGATAGAATTCTTAAAAGGATTTAATTTTGTAATTAAGTATAAGTAAGGTAAGACCAACGTCATTGTTGACGCCTTGTCAAGAAGGCATACTCTTCTCACCGAATTGTAAGCTAAGTTGTTAGGGTTTGTAAGCATCAAAGAATAATACCCTCGAGACCCTCATTTTGGTCCAATATATGAGAATTATAAAGAAGGGAGGATAATGGATGAATATCATGTGGAAGAAGGCTACTAATTTCAAAGTGGCAAACTTTGTATACTAACTTGTTCCATCAAAGAGTTGTTGGTGAGATAAGCTTATAATGGAAGGCTCTCTAGGCATTTTGGAGAAACGAAGACCTATGAATTATTGAACAGTTGGTTATTTTAACCTAAGATGAGATAAGATGTACATCGTGTTGTTAAGAGTTGTGCAACTTGTAAAAAGGCCAATAGTCAAGTTGAGCAAGGGAGAACGATGCCTCTACTTGTCTTGACCAAAGCTTAGGTTGATTTAAGCATAGATTTTTTTCCTTAGATTACCTCAAACTGCCTGAGGCAAAGATTCAATTATGGTCATCATGGATAGACTTAGCAAGATGGTATACTTTGTGCCTGATACTAAAACTAATGATGCTTTGGTATTGCTTTTCTGTTTTTGTAAGAGATTTTCTGCTTACATGGAAAGCCTAGGAGCTTAGTGTAAGATCGAGACTCAAAGTTTTTGAGTCATTTTTTGAGGACTCTATCATTGGATGGGAACCAAGTTACTTTTCAACACTTCCTTCTACCCCTAAACTAATGGCTAGACAAAGGTCATCAACTACACTTTGGTTTCATTACTCTAAGCTACAATAGGAAAGAACTTGACAGATTGAGATATATGTTTACCCCTAGTAGAATTTGTTTACAATTAAATAGCACATGATACTAGTGGGTAGACTATAAACCTTACAAAATTTCGATAACCCAAAAACAGAATTGGATGAAGGAGTACTTAGATAGTCCCTAGAACCACCCAAACATAATAATAAAATCTACATAAAGGAATCAAACCCTAAGTGTTCAACTAAAAACCCTAAATGAAGCAAGCCCTAAAAACCTAACTAAATGAACAAGAGTCTTAATACTTGAAAAACCCTAAAACGATAATAAAACCCTAAAATGATCGTCTAACCCTAATTAGGTGATCAAATACCTTAATACCACAAATAGACACTAATAATAAGGTCGAATCGATTAATACAAGTGATCAATAGCACTAAATGATTGAAACCTTAACTTTCAAGCTCATACACAAATCAAATTACTATAAACGAACACCAAACCTTAAGGAAACCCTAAGTACACATATAGGGCGTTTAGATTAGCTAAAGTATAGTATCAAAGTTCAACAAAACCCTAAATGTATCCTAAGTGTACGTAATTAACCTAATCATGCTTAATCACCATCAATTACCCTAATCCATAACTTCTACCATTACATCTTATTTAGCTATAAGTTAAATATGATTAAGGACCAAAAGACAAACCCTTAATCAACTTAAAATATCCTATATCTTAAGGGGACAAGATCTTACTCAATTTGGCAAAAAAGCACAATAGTACATTGTCCTCGTTTTGTGCCTTATCCTTGTTTTCCTAAATTACCCAAAGTTTATCCCACCTACTCTCCCTCTACCTCATGACCAGCCACTGCCTCCGCCTTACTTATTTTGTTTCATTTTCTCAACCCCAAAACATACTCTCAAACATTAACCCCAAATCCCTCTCCAATCCATCCTCTTGGCTACATACACACATATACTATAATGCCGAACCCTACATCACCATCACCATCACCACCACTCTAAATCACTCCCCACCAAGCCTCACACCTCACACACACCCTCCTCTAGTCCTTCAACACATACATATACCCACACCTACACATAAGCTCACAATACACTCATCACAAAGGGGACCTTCCATTCTTCGCTTCAATAAGTACTTAGGCTAGTCTTTCTTTAGTTTTCTTGTAGAATAATGTTAGAAACTAATGTTTTTATTTATTAAACCTTACTTTACAACAAATCCCTAAGAGTTCTAAGGTGTTTCAAGAAGGACAAACAAAGGTCAGTAAAAGAAAAACAACTTTTGGTAGTGATAAAACACAAAAAGATTAGGTAGTGTAGAGTAGTGTTAGTTTTAGTAGTAAATCATCAAGTAAGTTGATAGAATCCCTATTTTCCATACATGCCACCCCTTATATGTTCCCTCACAACATTCTTGCACACTTTTATGTAGTGGTTATGGTTTCAAATTAGTAGAAACATAGGTTACTTAAGTAGAATTACCATAAAAATCAAGTGTTGCATGAAAATGGAAAATTTGATCCTAGGAACACTCATGGCTGCCACTTTCATGAACCCACTAGATTTGGAAATTATTGTTTATTTGATTAATGACATATTTATTTAGTGTTAAGTATGGTTTAGGACTTAACTAATCAAGTTAAGTAGGTTAAAGTGTAGATAAGGCCTTAAACTAACTTAATTTGTGATTATAGGCTTAAGAAAAGTGTTAATAACCCCTAAGACCTTAATGTCTAAATCTGTAAACATATTAAAAGTGTACTAAACTAAAGTTCAATGTTAGGCTTAAGCCTAAAAAGACAAGTGGGCTTGAGCCCAAGGCCTTAAATGGTGATTTGGACACATAAAGCCCAAAAGGGGTAACTTTAAAGCCCATATAACTACATAATCAGATCTAAACTTTAGGTTAGAAGGCTTATAATGATTTAATTAAAAGGCCCACTAAACCCAAAAGCCCATTCAAGATACTTACCATAGGCCATTTACTGATCTAAAGCTTTAAACTTAATGAAAAGGCCTATTTAGACCCATAAGAGTATCACTAAGACCTACTTTAAAATTTTAAGGTGTTAGGCAAAAAAAGCTCATTTAAAATACTTAAAAGAAAACCTAAATTATTAAGTATAAAGTCTAAAGTCAAAAACCAAGCCCAAGGCCCAAATCCCAAGGTGAATTAACTCCTTATTTGGGCCTACAACTTTTTAAGGCCTAAACTAAAAACTTAATGACCTAGAAACTTAAAAACAACTTCACCAAATGAAGGAACATTAAAAAACGATTAAAATTACTATAAGATCACTGAAAATGGAGTTAAAACGAAGAAGATATGTCTAAATTACGAAAATAACTAGCTTAAGGTTAGTGAGCAGTAAGCCTAGTTAGCTAATACAGATAGAATACTCATAAACCTCAATTATCTTCTTCAGGTGACGAGGATATTGACTTGGACACAGCCAAAGATTATTAGGACTGCTGGGTATCATGGCTGAGTGAGTATACTGCCCCCTACTTTACTTGTTTATACTTGTAGTTAGTAAAATGCTTAATTATATCAAATAACTAAATTTGTTTCATGTTAGGGCAAACGGGAAATTGTATGTGCTTGATATGATTGATCTTGCTTACAAAATATCTTAAGTTGATATGAACCTATATGCTTACTACATTAGAACTTAAGGTGTTGGAGTATTTGTATATTAGTGATTGGTCACACATGAATCGAAACTAATAAATACTCAATCCCTAATTAAACCGAATATGCATCACATTTTACAACATGATAATAAAGGCATTAGCATCATGCAGTAGAATGAGGAATCATGCCTAGTTGGATCCACATTATATTATGTATATTGAAACTGTTATCATATGACATATTTTATACAACAAGTTCATGCCTTAACCTTTAAGAACTACTTAGCTTCGGGGAGTGTTACCTTCTACTTAAGGCAATACCATGTCTACTACTAAGGGTGATGTTGTTGTCAAAAGACTTCAAATTAGATGTAGGTACCTAGATCCTAACGTGCTAAAATACTTCCCAACCTAGGCAACGGTGGGCATTAAAACCATGTTGTATACAGTTATTGGCAGACTGTATATATTGTTGCATTGCATATGTTTGACCATGCATTCATATGCTTGATTAATAACTTACTTGTTAGTAAAGTAGTCGAGCTTATACTTTTGTAGTTTGTTATTGTAGTAGGATCTTTGGCTGGAGATGGGCCGTGAGATGCTTGAGGTTAGTTGTATCAACTTAGGGTTATGGGATGTGAAGAAGTCAAGAGCTTGTGCAAACCCTTTATTTATAATTGAACTCTTGTAATTCTCTATTATTAAGTATCTTTAGCTTATTGAGTAGCCTAGACTACTTACAATGATTCATCTCGATATTGTATGACTGATTTAAGGGAAACCTTATATCCTTGCTTATCTATGTCATGTTAGTATTAATTGGATAATATAACTTCAATTTATGTGCTCTACCATTATGTAATACTAGTTACTAAAAGAAGGTTGTAATTGTGAAATGCTTCATGTAGTATGCTGAAGACCCTTAATTAAGGATGGTACTTAATCTCGGATCTTCACATATTACATAGCGATACTGCTACGACTTGACCCCCCTTCAGGTTGTAACATAGACACCCTTTGAGATCATTTATGGCTTTAATCGTAAGTTGCCCCTTAATGACACCCCAGCACCCATGTTTAAGTAAGAAGACCCTGAAGCTAGAGCTAAAGCTCAATCTTTTTAGCAGATATACCAAAAAGTTGCTCAAAAAATTAACCAAGCTACTAAAAGGATGGAAGCAAAAGGAAAAGGAAGAAAGGCAAAGTAGTTTCAGCCTAGCAACCTAGTATGATTACACTTGAGCAAAGAGAAATTTCCTAACAAAAGGAAGAATAAATTATCCGTCTAAGCTGAAGGACCATTAAAAATACTCCAAAAGATCAACGATAATGCCTATCAATTAAAACTACCTAAAGACTTCAAAGTTTTTATTGTATTCAATACGGCCGATTTCAGCCTCTATCAATCTGATGAAGAGCAAAACAAAGGCCAACCGGATTTGATCCCAAATCCTAAACATCTCAGAGGGAATGATAGGAATTGAGCCACTAGACCCTTGACCCAAACTTGAGTACAAGGACTTGAGAGCATAGCAAGGCACATCTTATCATCTTGACCTACACTTGAGAAGTTTAAGCTACTTCTAACTGCTAACCTGCGATAGATGTTGAGCTAAGCACCTTCCTATTTGTCAATGACCAAGTACTAACTTAAGTATTGCTCTACTAACAGCTTGGCCAGCTTGGCGACTGGTTCTACCACACTTGTTCTAACCTCCTAAGAGCACATCCGAGCTGATAAAACACTAAAAAGCTCATAGATTAGCTTAACATCAATAGAATCCAATCGTACCCTTTTGTTTGCTTCTACAAGGACCTTCCTAGTGATTGTCAGCTACATATCCTAGCCATTTTTGTGAAGGAATCTGCTAAAGAAGCTTCTATTCTACAATTTCTATCATACCCCCTTTGTCTATTTCTTGTATTTTACTTATTTTAGACAATGCTCTTTTTGTCTTTTCCATGTTTACTAGGTTACCCTAGAATTTTGAGTATAAAATGCCCCCTTATAAGTAGCCGCAATCTTCATCCTCTTAATTATCGAATATATAGTATCTCTTTTTATGTGAAGCTTTAAGCTTACTTTATTTACTCTTACCTTCAAGCAAGGCTAGGTGGTAAGTGACCTCATTAAGCTATTTGTGTATCACATCAAGCCAGTTTGCGAGTTTACAAAGATTCCTTGGTACATCATATCCTTAGAATCATTTGTGAATTTCACTTATTCTCTTTAATTTTCATATGTTCATCACCATATGTTTCAAGCTTTTGGTGAGCTTAAACTTGCCCCGATAACGTCACTTTTATCTATTATGGCATATTAGGCTTTTATATCACCTAGAAAACAAAGCATTAAATTGGGCTTGTTTGGAAGGTTTGATATTCAAAACCTGTATTATTGAGGAAATTTCAACATTTTGCACCTATATTTGAAACCAAATGTACAAACAAGATTAAACTAAATTCCACAAAGTGATGATGGAAGTAATGAGATTAGGAGAAGTCTACCAATTTTTAGGTATCTAGGAAGAGCTTATGGCTTTAGTGGTATTTATAAGTTCATAGATCTAAGCGAATATAGAGCTATACCATTTTGATGACTTTAAAGAACCCATGCTATTAATAAAGTAGGTAGATTTTTTTTAAGTTTTATATATTTTTTCAATAATTGCACATGTTAATATGGTTTTTTAATAATAGAATATTCGATGACATACTAAGGATAGAAAGACCAAATATAAATGACAAAGGTATGGATGAATTGCGAAATTAGAAGTTTACAAATTAGTTAAAGCATTTTATAAGTGCTCCCAACACGATGATTAATTATGTTTTTTCATTTTTGTAAAATATACTAAATTGATGTATAAATGGTAATAAAGTATTATTACTTTTGTGTAGGCTATTAAAAACCCCAATAATACCAATGCTCATATTGGTGACCTTATACAAAAGCCATAACATATTGTCACTTTTTGCAAATGGTATTATATAAATAGATACAAGCTTCAAACAATTAATTTTAGAGAAAATAAGAAATAGTGAAGTTTGCATAAAATGAAGTTATTAAAATGATTATGACTGTAATTTTTATGGACTATTATATGATATTATTGAGTTGGTTATGGTGCACAGAGTTATATTGTTTAATTATGGTTGGTTTAACATTGAAAAGGGACCATAGTAGATCTTTAATATAAGCTTGTTGATATTAATCATAAGCCTATACTTAGTATAAACAAACTATTTATATTAGTAGAATAAGCTGAATACTTATATTATGTAACTTATTTGGATAAGATGAGAAAGTCAAGGAATTGATAGGCTATGTGTAAAATTAAAGTAAGCGATATATTTGATATAAATTTGAATGAAGAGCAAGACGAATGTACATAAGAGAAAATGAGTGAGTATTTATTAAGATAATATAATAATAGCACCAACATTGATAATGACAACTTTAAAACTTGATGATGTAGAGATTCTCGTCGATAGTAAACACTTAAAAGAAGTAGTTGTAAATGAAGTTCATACAATACATCAAGTTGATTAAGAAGATGAGAATTAAGGGATTTTGAACTTTATTGTTGAAGTTAGATGTCACTTGATGTATTGGACATGTTGATAGGCCTTTTTAGCCTTAACATTACAAGCTAAAGCTCAAGTAATCAAGCTCGCTTAGAATACACCAAGTACCTTTCAAGTCGAAGCCTCAATCTTTCTTTGGTAGGCCAACTCGCCCAGGCCTTAAGGAATGGGCTAGCCCAAACCTGAATAAGAGCAAATAATTGATGTGTTGAGCATTTGTATGACACATTCAAGGTGACCCCAAACACTCCCTTGACCTCAACTAAAAAAAAAAAAGAAAGAAACTGGAAGTCTCCAATCTGGTCCTTAAGGGCACTTGACTCCTTGACGCCTAAGCCCCGAAGACGCAAGGTCCTTAAGGCATGCAATCCCTAACCCAACTAACTCACTCTGACCTCAAGACCCCTAGCACATCAAGTACTCAATGCCTAGGCTAAAGAACACAACACCGAAAGGTACTCTACTCATCTTCACTCTCTCCTATCACTAAATCCTACATAACAACCTATTGTACGACCTAGGTGTCTAGCCATCTAGGCTATGGTAATTACCCATGTTGAGAAGACAATCTCCCTTCTTAAGGCTTACTAACCGGTAGAAAGGAGCCATCCTTTCTCATATTGAGCATGCTTCCATACACAGATCATGTAGGAGCCAGTCCTTGTTTGATACATAGCTCTCGCAGGTAAGCTTCTTGCCACAAAAACAGAGCATGAAGCTTCAAGTACTAGAATCCTTTCTCAAGCACTCCTCAAATGCATAAAACACTTTCTTTCTATCCTCAAATACTCTCCTTGCTAACTTTAGCATCGGAGGGCCCTTACTGGTTATAGGGTTTTAGGGATTCAAAACAAGCATTTGCATAGCGAAACTTCAAATTTTATTATCCCTAAATGTCCTAGGATCCAAGCATTTCAATTAAACCGAAAAGAGGACTACGAATTTTATCTTATATGATGCTTTCAAAATTCTCAGTTAGGCGGATCAATAAGTGTTACAAATCGTAAATACCCTCTACTAGTATCCACATACGAACAAATGCACTGGAAATAGGTTACAGTTTTTCTACCACTCTAGGATAAATTTTTATTCGTATAGGAATTAACTTACATCTCGTGTTTAACTCTCTTTATTTTGGTCTGTAGACTTTATCCACATGTCTAATGTTAACGATAAGGCGTCACCATAACCCTAATAGAGAGCTACCTTTATCATATATAGAGGAGCGATAATATCTTTTACAAGATATTATATTATGAGATATTGTGAGATATTAAAAGATATTAATAATATCTAATGAAATACTTTATTTTATTATTTATTATTTTTCTCCAAAAATAATAAATATCACTATTTATCATTCTTAAACTATTAAAAATAATAAATATTTCAATAATCCTTACTAGGTTTATTTTACATAAACCCATAGCCTATCTAGTTTGTTTTTTGTGTACCACCTTATAGGTTCACTTGATATTGGCAATAAGCCTAAAACTCCTTTTTGAGCCTATAAGACATAAGTAACCTCTAGCAAGATATTCTGCCAACCCAAATTAAGTAAAAGTCAATGATCCGACTTTACCTATTAAATAGTTGGTTATTTAGTCCCCTTGTCACCCAATATCTAATGATTAAACACAAGGTATAGATGGAGACACTCTTATATTATTTAATCTCTTATTTCTTGAGCATAGCCATGCATTTTTCTCGGTCTTACTCTTCAAGGAGCTTAAAAGATATCTCTCTTAAATTAATGAGAGGGATAAATTCCTTCACAAACATACATATTCCTCTACATAATTTATTCCATATCCAATTAGAGTCATATAATCATTCAATTAAAAATGACAAAGAACTGAGTCAAAACATGGAACTTATTATGCAAGAATCCATGGTGTCATCAGGTCAAAGGAATAAAATAACGCTGTAATGAGTACTACTTATCAGATTGATCTATGTAGTACTCTCATTGTAGGATGATTCAATACAATGTACTCCTATATGCATATGTGAAACCTAAATTTTCACCTAGTTGTTTCAAGTAGATAATTTAGGGCATTAGTGAAACTAACCCAACTGATATAGAAATTTATAAGTAGGCTTAAGACATTAGTTCATAGGACCCTATGGACTTGGATCTTGAAAATACAATAAGATAATAATAAAATATTCAAAATAGTATAATTTTATTATATTACTTAATATTTATTGAAATTGCGTAGAATAGGCTTTGATAGCCAGTAAAAATTTAGAGATAAATTATATATGTAATAAAACTATTATATGACATAAAATAACATATAGAGTATATATACACTGTCTGAAATTTTTATGCATTAATATATAGTCATAATTATCTAAAATACCCAATTTTATATAAATTAAGCTAGGAAAAATATAAAAAATTAAAAAAAATAAAGGTAGCTGGCTTAAGAATTATTTAGGCGTCTAAGGTGGAGAGCCAATTGTTGAAGCATGGAAATGGCCTAATGATACCTAAGGTACTTAGTATATAAAGGGAAATAGGTTGAAGAGAGAGAAATTAATTCATCATGCACTTCCAAAAGCTCCAAAAATTCAATAAAACCTTTCTATCATATTTTATATGCAAACTCAAACTTGGAAAAAATTAGGTGGGAATTAAAAGGTTGAAGAAGGGAAATTTGGAAAATATACAAAATTAGGGTGAAAAACTAGGTAATCAAAGGTACATGGGCTTAGGTTACAACTGAGGATCAACCACTGCCACCACTAGAAGCAACAACTAGTGCCAAGGCCGACCGACAAACGTAGAGGGGCAAGTGATGGTCAGAGCTTTCATTTTTCGTGAGGTTTAATTTCAGGTCGAATTTCCTTAAATTATTAAAAATATAAAATTTGCTTAGAAAAATTTATTTCTAACTAATTTCATATGTAAAATGTAAGGAAAATATTACTTTGTCAAAATTTAATAACTATAATATATGTCCTTATGAAATCGATAAAATCAAGCAATATTTTATATTAAAATAAATAAGGCTCATGATGTAGTTTCCACTTCAAAATATTTTTATAAACTATCTTAAATCAATATTAAATTTCTATGTAAATTTTTTTTGGGAAACTATTTTTTAAATTTTTATTTGATTTTTTAGCCCTAAATTATTATTTAAATAGTGTTTTTGGTAAAAACTAGTGTATTTTTTCGAAGAACCTCACTTAGATTTGGAGTTTGAGTGATTAATGAAGTATTCATTTTATACTGGAGTTGTTGAATTGGGTTTTGTAGGAAGGAGTATAGAAAATCAACAATGTGGCTTTAAATGTATAGTTTAGTGGTGTCTAAACTTAAGAAATTGGTGAATTATGATATGTTACTTGAGGAATTTGGGAGGTAATGAGGTTAAGAAGTATTAGTTGAAGTGTTACATTGGTTGTTTTTACTAAAGTTTGGAGGCGGAAGTAGATAAGTCAATAAGTTGTATGTAACTTGAACTTAAGTAGAGGATAATGTAAGTTCATAAAATTGTATTTAGGACAATCGAGCTTAGATTTAAGGCTTTTGAGAAAAAATTATCCAATTGAGCTCAAACTTTATGATTAAGATAGAAAAATTAATCAAAGTGACTCGATAAAGTTAGATTTTGAAAATAGTGACTCAAAATCCAAATTTTACCCTTAGAAATATAATTATTTGATATAGCACCAAATTGCTTGAAACTCCTAAAATTGAGCTTAGAATGTGACAAGAACTCAAAGATAAGTTAATTGAGCTATAAAATGAAATAATATAGTATAATTTACTATACGAATATATACGTATTTTTATGAATATACTTGGTATAAATAATAATTATACTCATAAATTAACCCTAAATTACTTAATTATATATATTATGTGTTAAATTTATGTAAATAAATAAGGAACATATCTTAAAAATAAAAGATATGTTTGAAAGTAAATCATACGAGTATAGTTATATATTACACGTGATATATACATAGGATATATATACTCGTATATTATTAAATAACTAAATATTAATAAAATATAACTAAAATACTTAAATAATTGCAATCCTATCCAACAAATCCAATTGCAGTTAGGAATTTGCTAGATAACTTTCATGGCATGCTAGAGAAATTGGAGTAAGTTGAATCAAAAGCCTAACACCTAGGATGATCACACCACATGCTAAAGAAATATTAAGATAAGTATGCTTTTATGGAAGAAAAAAATTTATGGATGTCCCTAACTAGTATAAAAGTAGTTCTAAGGCATAACTTAAATACTTTAGAACCTAAAACGTCTAAAGAAAATTGGAGGAAAATTAAAACAATTTAGAGAAATTATTCAAAAATAGTGTTAGAATCGAGCTAACCTAGTAACTAGGGCAAAAGTGAACTTGCTGTGTAACCTGATTGGTCACCACCAGTCCACGTCGTGCTTAGCTAGTTCGACATACCCTCACCACCCCACAGCTATGGAGCACCCAAGAACACAAAAGTCAAATTTTTGTTCTATTTTTCGATAATTTTTAAAAAATAATAAATCTACCTAGAAAAATTTGAAAAAAAATTATATTTAGATCATTTCATACATGCTTTCATGTGATTTTTTTTTTTTTGAAAAATTTGTAATATTTAACATACTTACTTAAGAAAGTCATTATTTATCTAAATTTTGACTTTTAAAATAAATGTATCAAATAATGTTGTTCGCAGCTCAAATTTTTATGAAGAATGTGCATGATATATAGATAATTGTTATGTAGCCTAAATTTTTATTTGAATATTTTTTGTATTTTTTGGCCTAAAAATAGCTAGAAAATAAGTTGAAATGGTGAAATAAATAGGAATTTATCAAATTAAATTATGGAATAAACCTATACTAATTCTTAATGAAGTATAATAATATTAGGATAGGTTGAAATCAATTTTGTGCCAAAAAAATCATAATTGTGTAATTTATTATAATTTAGGCATAAAATCATAAATTTGAATATATAAGCGATAAATCGAAAACTTGAAACCAAGTGATTACTGAATTCCCCATATTTCTAGGAGTCATATTTCTAGGAGTCTATAGAAATTTTTAGGGAATTATTTGGTGATCTGAGCTAATTATTACGAATTTACATAGTAAAACAACTTAAATAACGAATCGATACCTAATTCTAGTAATAAGAGGTTAAAATATGATAAATAGTTAAATAAAAAACTATCTATATGTGTACCAGTTAGATTGGATAAAAAAGTATATTTTTAATATATTTAATAATATTTTAATGATCGGGATACGTTATAAGAATATTAACATTGGATATATCTATATTATATAGATATATTAACAAATATAACTCGACAATATTTATTTAGATATGTATGATTGTATTAAAAACTCGAACTACCCGTTAAAAGTCATTTCTAGAAATGGGACTCGTAATATATGTCATTAGGTTTATACAAACCCAACAATACTATTTTTACTAAAATCAGATAATCTTAGGTAATATAACCTATAACTCTATAATATTACTAGAATGTACGTATTACAATAACTCTACTGAAATTGAAACGTGATTTAACCTATTAAAAATAAGTTTTAATATAATCAAAATGATATATTATACGTAATAGTGTAATTATGTATATTATTAATAATTAATAACTTAACTTGATATATGTATATAATATAATATTATAATATTATGATGATATACTATATATTTATATATATAACAATTTTAGATAAAACTCTAATGTTTTTGTAACTATTACAAAACTGAATTTAGGTTTTATATATATAGGATTTCTTAGTGGTCAGACTGTTGATAACTAGAATCTTCCGCAGTGAGTTTCTGAACAGATAAGTTAGGATTGTAGCTTTACCGCTTGTTAAGATACTATATTAAAGTATCTGAAGACTCAAGAATACTACTGTTTGTGCTTGTAATTAATTGTTTGTGTGCATGCCATGCGTATGATTGGTATTCAGCTATAACAAGAGTTAAACTCTTTGGCATGCTGTTCTATATGATCACATTGTTTTTGTATTGTATGAACTTATTTGGTTACCCTTAATCACAACTAATAATGACTTAACCACAATAAAATTAGATATACATAACACCGGTTAAGGGAAACGATTAGGAGTATTAGGCCAAATACCAACTTCCTTCGATGAGGATAGTTGAAATGATCTTTTCCTTATCCTTAATCAAACTAAGTGATAGGTGAGGAAGTCACAGAAAGGGTGGGGATTGTAGTTCGAAGGCAGTTATAGTAGGAGTGTGTTCTCTATTGCACAGGCTCGAGTTTAATCTGGTTTAAGTTGCAATAAAACTCCTTAATCTGGGTTGAAGGGAATGTAATTTCTTTAACCTCAGAATGGACTGGATAACATTATGCGATGTTTTATACGATTGGTTGCATTACATTTCATTATAATTAATAACCTTACTTATGATTGTTTGGTACTCTTCCAACTCCGTCCTACTTATTGAGTTAGTTATGCTCACACTCTTAAAACCAGGATATTCAGGTACCGAGTAAAGACCAAGATGTTCAGGTACCAATACCCCCAGGTTAATGTGCTATTGACTAGGACAGTAAGGAACGAAGAATCAATTGAACTTAGGCTTTTGACTTATATTTTGAGTTTTGAGGAAACTAACTAGGATTTCCCTAAGATGCCTACTAGTTTCCTAACTTATTGTAATTAGTTTGCAAAACCTGTAGCTTTTGATAAACTTTGATTATACATTATAACTCTGGATATGAGACATTTATGAGAGTACTATTATGTTATGAAACAATAAGTTATATAGAATAGGTATTTTGTAAAGCTATACCACATGTTTGGTTATTCATAGTTATCAAAATATATGCTTCAAGCTAGTTGAGTTATATACTCCTTATGTGGACTGTATCTACGGTAGTAGCTATAAGGTTAACTTCTATCTTAGATTAGTTTACACGATGAGACTATTATGACCCTTCCTATTTGGTACATGGTAGATAACTCAAAGGAAGTTGAGGGTAAATGTTCTACTAGGTATTTCCTTAGAAGTTAAATCTGATGCAAAATTATGAGTAAGAGATGAAACAAGGGAATCTTAAAGACTAAGTCCAAGGGAATATTCTTAAGAACTTTGAAGTTGCTGGTCTCAGAGGAAAGTTTAGAGGGTAAATTCTTCCAAATTATGAAATAGGCTGAATGTTATGCCCCGAAGTCATAGAGTCGCAATAGTCCCACCGTATAAACCATTCTATGATAGTAACTGGCCTCACAGTGCCTACCATAGACATGATCTACACAAGGCGTCGACGACTCCTCGCTTTGAAGTAAACAGTTCGATTAATAATTATACAACAATTATGATAATTATCACAAATTTCTATTAAACATAGATAATTATAAATAAGTCCATAAAGCTTCCCAGGAAGTTTTACACAATCACGACAGTTCACTAGATTACATAATAACTATTAGTCTTTCATTCCTAATTACATGGTCATTCTAGTCACACATCATATTAAGTAACTTGATCCTCACACCCCTAGCTTCAAACAGACTAACCTTTGGGTAATTGTAGGGCGGCATAATACTTGTAGTGATCACAAATCAGAACCTGCAAAAGGATCTATAAAGGTATGGGCAACTACAACTCAGTAAGTTGAATTGGAGACTCATGAATGCATACAAGCACAAACAGGGTTATCAAACAATTATTTTCATGCAATGCATCAATCACGTGTCATTGCACAACGTAGTCCGGTCCGTTGTGAAATCAGAGAAATTTCACCCGCTCCAATCCGGGTTGAGGAGTTCCATGTTATGCAGCAGCTCACAACCAAACCCAGGCTTGTGCAATAGAGACCTCGCTCCTCTCGCGACTACCTTCGAACCAATGACTTCACCCCTGCCGCGACCTCCTCTCATGTCACTTAGTTCGACTGAGGATAAAGAAGGGACCATTTTGCAATCCTGCGCTATCCCTTTCGAAGGGGTCGGTATTTGGTTGGAGAGTGCTATGATCCCCTAACGGGTTGCAATGCATGACATTTTCGGTTATTAAGGTCGACAAAGATTAAATTCCGGTTAGGGTGTTCAAATAAGTTCATACCAATTCAATCAGTAACAAATTCATTCACAGTACAAATTCCAGCACGAATTCAGATACATCAAACACATGCACAAACTATTTACAATCACAAGCATACACAATCCTAAGTCTCCGAGCACTACAAAATTAGTAATCTATTACAATAAGCAAAAACCCAACTTACTTGAATTTGCTCGATCGCTCGATCCTCAAGTTGCGAGCTGATTTGTTTCTGGGTGTCCTATAATGCAAATAGGTTCTTTTAGTACTTATATTTTATGGATTCTTATTCTAATTCATAATGTAGCTCATTTTCCTCATGTATACCTACAACATATTAATGATTCGTTGTATTCTATTTCGGGGTTCGGCTCCTAAACTAAATTCTAGTTTTAATTCCTAAGTCTTAATTAGGCTCGAATCCCAATGTGAAATTAATTACCTTATGCTCGGGTATTCAAATATCCTATTGGGTTGTAATTTTGGTATTCTAAACTATTCGGTACACGCTAACCCTAATTGAGGTATCGGATTTATTCCCGATGTGTAAAAATCTTACATTTTGAGATATTTAATTAAAATTAAATATTATTTCAGATTTATTATTTTTCTGATTTCAATTATAATATTATCTAAATAACCTTATTTTTTTAGATTTATTAATTTACACTTTTATATATTCTTAATTTCTTATATTCTTTACCTAATTTTCCTAATTAACCATACTTAGTACCTAACGGCTAGGATTAGGGTTCCACTGCAGAAATTAACTTCCCTAAATATCTAATTAAGATCCAAATCAGTAATTAACATCCTAATCACCTAATTAACCCTAAATCACCCAATTTTACCATCATTTTCGGGTTAAAAATTAACTTAAAAATTTCGAAAATTAATTTTAAAAAAATGGCTTCATAGAACTGTTATACATCATATGAGCATTCTACAGAAAAATTTTGAACTCCAAACTACATCCCTAAGCCTATTTATTTTCCGGTTTAATTATGTTCGGTTTTGAACAATTTGTTAAGGAACCTATATTTCCAGACATAATTAAACTAAATTAATATTTTTCCCTAGATCTACATACAATAAAACCTCAGAATAACAAGTTTCATAATTTTTTGGGCAAAATAAATAATTTTACTAAATTATATAAAAATCGGGTGAATAAATGACTAACCGGTTCGAAGCTTTTGGGCCATCCAAACCCGGTCCACTGTTGTCGGCCAGTCCAGGCGGTGGTTTTAGTGTAGGGTGGTGGTGGTGGTTCGGTCCCAGGTGATGGTGAGTGGTGGTTTTCGTTCACTTGCCTAATCTGTACAGTTTTTTTTTTTTCTGGATTTTCTCTCGATTTTTTCAGTGTTTTGATTTTTCTCAAATCCTAAACTGGCCAAATGACTTTTGAAAATTTTTTCCTTATTTATAGACAATTGTAGTAATTAATGTGCATTAATTTAATGGGATTTTGCCCCAATTCCTTGATTTTTGGCTTTTTGTTTGTCCAATTCTTATTGGTTATTTTTTGCTTTTTCTGTCACGACCTGATCTTGTTGCAACTTATCTTCTTCTGATTTTTTTATAATTATTTTGTATTTTTCTTTAATTATTTGCTTAGTTTTTGGCCAATTTTAGTAATTACGCGTATTTTTATCTACACGTAAATACATGTGGGGTACACGTGAACATTCCTAAATATTATTTTGGTCATTCTAAAATTTTTAGTATACATATAATCTATCTCTAATAATTTATTAGTTATTATATTACACGTTTCGTCTTTTCGGTAATTAGCAGTTATTATGCTTAAAATTTGAAAATTTTATAGTCTCCTATTTTACTACTTATTTTCTTGAATTTAAGTTTATAGGGTCATTTTTACTAATATTTCTCTCAATAGTTTATAATTTAGGTGTGATCGGATCCTTTAGCCGATCGCCCTAAACCTTGGGTTTTAAGCTCAAACCTATGGTTACTTGGCTTGACTTTAGGGCTTACACTGAACTTAGATGATAGCTCAGATCTATTAAGAAATTCAATTTCTTATATTCTCAACAACTCATTCAGAAAGTAACTCAAAGAGAGTATTTGAGGTAATTATAGATATGTAAACCCTTATAAGGTATATCAAAAGGTTTTTAATGAAAATCTTGAGTATTTACCAACCTTAGAGATTGACTCAAAGGTTGAATCTACTCTGAACTTCAATGCCTATGTGGTTTAGAATGTTACTCAGAAGCTTGTCCAATTAAATATTTAAAGGGTATCATAACTCATGAACAGCTCAAAAGGTAACAACAGTAAAATAAACTTATAGCACCATTCTAAACTTCCAATACTTAGGGAATATGATAATAAACTAAAGACTAACCAACTTAATTTTTATATAGACGAGTAAATTAGCAATATTTCATAATTTATAAGCAGAATAAAGTACTACATCGAGATAAATATTGAGAGATCACCAATAAGGACAAGTTAGCAAGCTTAGTTAACAAACAATTGAGTTCCAGGTAAGTGGGATCAATGCTTCATTGCACTTTGAAGTATTATTTAAGAATTCTAGGGGAAACGATTAGGATTCTCGAGCCAAATACGAACCCTTCGATGAGGATAGTTCAAATGGTCCTCTCTTCACCCTTAGTCAAACTAAATGACAAGAAAGGAGGTCACAGCAAGGTTAGGGACCATGGTTCGTAGTGAAGTCTTGGGCAAAGCATGTTCTCCATTGCACAAGCTCCTGTTTGGTTTTAATCTATAAAGTACACTGCATCAAACTCCTCAACCTGGATTAGTGCAAGCGTAATTTCTCTTATCTCTTGACGGACCAAATAATGTCATGAGATAGCACTTGCTTATACATATATAGCATCTAACTAAACTTGCTTGAAAATCCCGGTTGCTCTGTATCTAATATATGCTATTGCCTCCATCTTACTTATTGGGCAAGTTGTCGCTTATTTTCCTATAATTGTTTTGTAGGTTTCCAAATAAATACACCATTACTTCTCTAAGTTTTAGAAGATTAGAGAATGGGGTCAAGAGTGAAATTCAAGATTAATGGACCAAATTCTTATTTATTTGTTGGATTCATTAACTTATAAGGAAACTGATAGGGTCTTCATGGTGACCCTTTAGTTTTCAACTATAGATATTGCTACTATGCTCTATAAACTTAGAAACAATTATAAATCCTTTACTAATAGATTTATTTTCTAAGATCAATTTAATTCTTAAAACTTTTTGTTAAAAATTGAGATTTTGTACTTTATATGATTTATAAAGCTTGATTTTATTGGTCATTTGAGCCACAAAATTAGTTTTAGAAGCTATTTTGAAAAGTTATATCATAGGTTGATATCTATTAGACTTAGAATTAAATGGCTCAAAGCGATAGAGTAGTTAACACCTTGTGTAAGCTACACCTACGTTAATGGCTAAAGTGGCTAACTTCCAGCTTAGGTTGGTTTACACATCGAGACTATTATGACTCTTTAGTTTGTGGCGTGACAATTTGAGATGGTATTAAAGCATGGTTCTTGATAATCTACTTAAAGTACGACTCATTTGAACCAACTTTGGGACATTGTAACTAAAATGAATTTGAACACTTTAAGAACATTGAGAGTGGGGAATAAGAAGGTAGTAAAAGATTTAGACTACAAGTTATTTTTAATATAAATATATGTAAGAGAAATGTAGGAAGCAAAATTAAAAAAAAATTTATAAATAATGAAAGATGAATAACTATGATAAAATTTATGTATGGAATCCTAAAGCAATACGTATTACATGCTGATTAAATCTCAAGTAGTTGGAGAAGAAATGGCTTATAAAAGCTAGAGTGTAATTTCTAAGGTTATTATTAGAGGTGATCGATATGGTAATGCTTGGTGTGATAAGGGAATGCTTAGTAAGTTTTAATTAGTAATGGTAGATTTAATTTTCATAAGTATACCATGTATTTGGATAGTAACCAATAAGTTTAGATAAGTAATTATTTTGTTCTCATTTATGATAATATAAGGATTGGCAAGTTGTTGAGATCTACAGAGTCGAGTTTGATGGCAAATCACTCCTTATATCAATGCATCACTTACTAAATGGAACGATCTAAAATTTTACGAAGTTTAAGGAAAATTGGTAGTGATTGATGAGAAGTATGTTGAGAGAGATTGCAATAAGAATTAGGGTGCAACTGAAACCTGGAATGCGATTGTGGTTTTGTGAGGTGTAGATTTGGTTAAGCTCAAGAGAGTAAATATAGCATGATTTGACTTAGAGGATACTGCAAAACCTCATTTAAAGGATTTAGCAAAGGATTAAGGCAAACCTAAAGATTAACTTGTGTGGAATAACACTCTATACTCTTGGTGAGATCATAGATACATATCGCAAAATGTACCCTATAATTTATAGGTGAATGAAAGATACTAGAAAAGGGAGCTAAAGTTTATATTACAAATACCACTTTAGAGAAAAGATATTAGTAGATTAAGAAAGCCATGTTTACAATAATCTTAATGTTGCATTTCAAGTAATTGTAGAGTAAGGAAGGAACTATCTCTATGGTTGTACTCGGGTTTTCATAAAAGTACTTTACGTTCTTAGGGATTTTCTAATAGTATCATTGGTTGGTTTCTTAGATGTCCACTTGTAAAGGGAAAGTAGATATAAAAGTTTTATTTAATCTAATAACCAAACCCCAATTAAGCTTTAGGGGAAACCTACTTTATGGCTGAAGGAACTTTAAGAGATACATAATAAGAATTTGAATGAGAACTTGAAGAAGACTCTGATCATAATTTAAATGTCACAACAACCAAGAATGAGACAAAGGCAAGCAAATGGGTAAGCAGGTTAAAGAGTATAAAATATAAAAGGAAGCAGAACCCTAGAAAACCTTAGGCAAAGATTTTCATTGAGGCTTATGTGGAAGGTCATGTAGGAATCAATGAAGTAAATTATGAGAAAGGGCTTAGTGTTGAGAATAACAATGACAATGATAGAATATGTGAAGTTGCATCCTAAAACCTAAGAATGTGTAGTGATTAAATTGGGATTCCAAATTGAAAATGATAAGGTGAAGGTGAATGGACATGGAATTGATTTTTACGAGAAGTTATGATAATTTTGAAGAGATTGATAGTTTGTAAAGTCCAAAGTTAGTAGGATAAAGTAACTTTTAGTGGTTTAACTCCTTAGGTAGTGATATAGACTGGAAACTCAAATACCATTAACATGTTTAAGCCAAGATTTATGAGATAAACTTTTACTATTTTGATGTATTTGGGATTCTCTTATGTGTTTCAGTTCTCTTAGTATTATAAATATATAGTTAATCGAAAATAATATTTGTAAGCAATGAATTTGGGGAAGTGAAGTGATATTTCAACGTATATGGAAGTTTATGTATACTTCTTTATTGTGTAATGTTCATTCGTAATGTGATTTTCTTCAATGTAAAGCTAAGTTCCAATGTAAATTTGTTTCTAATGTAGAGATAAAATTTTGATGTATAGGATTGTGGAATTAAAAGTTGTGAGCTATGAAGATAAGAAGTGTATAATCTTGAATGACATCAAATGGATTTCGAGTTTAAAATGCCTATGAGGATCAACTTAAGCTTATCAACTACCTAAAATATGTATTTAAACATGATACATGCAAAGTGACCTTTTGCTCTTGCCTTTTATTCAAAAGACATTATGAAACTGCAGAATTCAAGGTAATGCTATATTATAGGATTGAATACAAGTAACATAATATATACAGTTATTGATATGTTATTGTTTCTTATAAGCAAGGATTTGTATACCATAGGAGATATTTCTCTGTTATTATGTATATATAGGATATGTTTAGTATAAATGATTTGTGAATACTGAAACATTAATAGAAGATATATTGTTAAGGACTACGTGACTTTGATTCAATAAGGAGTGATCACTCAAAGAATAGTTTCGAGACTTAAATTTTATACCAAGCTATAATGTTGAAAATATGAATAAGTTATGCACAAAAGATATCTCATTATTATTACTTGTATAAGAAGGTGTATTAATCAAAGATGTTATATGGATATTAGGAGAAATAATTGGGATATACATTGTGGAACTTTTATTAGTAAAACTGAAGAATCTTACTCAAAGGAATTAATTCAGATTAAATTGTGTACCACTTGCAAATCATATGTGATGGAGTGTAGGGTAAACTATCATATTCAAAGGTGAGATATTTAATTGATGATGTAGTTAGAAACTTAGGAAAATGACTAGAGAATGTATTTAAATATTTTTATACTTAAAGGAATAGCTAAGCATTAACCCCCACTACCTTAGGAATGATAGATATACCACAAGTTAGATAATGGAAAATTGATTAAAGAGCACCATAAAGAGTAACAATAAGAGCTTTGATTTTAGGAGGTCATTAACCCTTTTAAATTCATTGAGGCAACTTGATACTTAGGATGAAATAGGATAAGCCGACTTAAATTAAAGATTGAATAGCCTAAATTAAGCTAAAATGAAGGCATTTAGAATTTGTGAGCAATGGAAGGAGATGTGCCTAACTTTAACTGAAAAGATGGAAGTTGGATCATGATAAGACATATGACAATAGAATTTTGGAAGATCAATAGTGTGATAAACATATAAGATAAGCTTAAGGAAGGTATTACTAAGGTAGTATAAAGAATGACATATGAAGCAGTAGAAGTAAATGGATAAAGACTGAAATAGTTATCGAAGATAAACTCTCTCTTGTTTAGGGTTAAAATGTGAACTTATCTAGGAAAATACATTATATGTGTTCCAAATTAGGAAAGAGAAAGGCTTCTTATCATAGGGCTTATATTTATCACACCTTATGAATATATAGGATCAAGGATGTATGTATTGTAAATATGTGAGATGTTTATAGAAGTTAATACAGTTGGAAGTAAGGAGTAAAAGGTAGAGATAAGTTATGACTAAGGGCTTGGATTAGTCTATTTACAAAAAGGGGATAAAGTTATAGAAAAGAGCAATTTAGATGAAAGTAAACTCCATTAAGTAGATAGATTGAAGAAATAACTGAAAACTTAATAAATCAAGTAAATAGGGAAAAAAAAAAAAAGAGATTCTCAAAAGATTGTGAAAGTTATAATTTGGAAATAATACAAAGAGGATTTTAATGAACATATAGGATTAGGATCAAGCAAAAGATAAATTGAATTAAGTCTAGGGATATGGAAGTAGGAAGATGGTAAAAGAATGTTACAGTGAATACATGTGTAAGAATGTTTAAAGTAAATTGATGTAATGCATGAAGATAAAAGAGTAATACTTTTGGTGCAACAAGGATAAATTATGGAGTGATAAGTAAAGTTCCATACTACATGCTAGCCATGAAACAAAGAGTACATAAACAAATGTATTGGATTAAAAGGTGATGGTTGTAAATATATCATTACATACATATGAATAAGCAAGAAGAGAATGACAAATATATAATTCTTATTTCTCTCCTACTAAATTCTTTATTAGTTACAATTCATGTTTTTATAAACCACTTGTCTTTGAGTTACTTTATATATGTCGTGTTTGTCATAAAGTTGGAAACTGGTCAATGTCCTTGTCATTCTGAAATCGTGTCAGTTCTATCAATTAAATTGTATTTTTCTATCAAATCAGCCTTTATCCCATTCAAGTACAAGCTTGTAAAAGGATTAAGATTTGCCAACTTCAACTTTGTAATTATAGGTGCTAATATATGAAATGTCAAGTTCTTGACTCTAAAGACAATATGGACTCAAGAAGGAATCCAATAAACTAATACTAATAAGGAAGCAATCCCTCAACATACTAGATAATTGGGTTTAGAAGTTAATAAAGCGTGATAAGGAGTGAAGATAAGAGATAAAGTATGCACTAGTAATTAGAGCTGAGATAGAGGAATGTTTAGAGTGAAGTTTTAACTATATTAGGGATCAGAAGATAAGTCATAGTTGTTGTGCTTAAGTATCAAGGACTTGGAAGATTTAGAACTTGATGTCAAAGGTACCCAAAACTAAAGCTAAAAGAATATATTACATCAAAGACTAATTCAAAGGATATAAGCAAGTATGAATTAAGTAGGAAATGAAGTGAAAAATCTGTAGACTTATCAGTATGAAGGTGATTTACTGTATCTTTGTAACTTATATAAGTGTGGGAAGGTCTTAACTACACAATGGCCATCAACAATATAAAGATAATATCAAAAAAACGTCTTGTAAAGAGCATTGCATGAAATTGCATTTGGATAAGGTACTAACTCATACAATCTAGAGCTAAAAGTTGTATACAACATATCGACCTATGTTGCCAAGAGTGCAATAGGATACTATGAAGTATTCTATATATTAATATATGAAGAATCAAAAGGAAGTATTGACGGGTTAAACTAGGAAACCTTCAGTAAGATTATATGATAGCGAAATAATCTATGTAGAAGCAGGATAAATAGCTTGCCAAGATCAAGAAACTAAAACATAAAGGATGTGGGAAGTATAATGAGGAGATAACCTCAAACAAAATTAACTTGGGCAATCTATGATAGCGATAGAGAAATGATACCATTGTTCTTTAGCAATTAGGTTAGTGACACTTTTATTTTAATAGATGAGGTTAATAATATTAGAAAATCACAAGATTAGTGATAAATGTAATTGATCATTAAAGTTTTAAAGATAAAACTTTTTTGAAGAGAGGTAAAAATATGAACCTAAATTTTCACCTAGTTGTTTTAAGTGAATAATTTAAGGTATCAATAAAACTAACTTGATTGACATAGAAATTTACAAATAGGCTCAAGACATTAGCTCATGGGACCCCGTAGACTCAGATCTTGAAAATATAATAAGATAATAATAAAATAATTGAAATAGTATAATTTTTTTATATTACCTAATATTTGTTAGAATTGCATAGTATAGGCTCTGATAGTTAGTAAATATTTAAAGATAAATTACAGATGTAATAAAAATATTATGTGACATAAAAACATATAGAGTATATATGTATACATCATGTGAAGTTTTTATGCATTAATATATACTTGTAATTATCTAAAATATCTAATTTTATATAAATTAAGCTAAAATAAGCTAGGAAAAAATATATAAAAAAAAATAGAAGGCAATTGGCTTAAGAAGCATTTAGGCATGTAAGGTGGAGAGCTAACTGTTGAAGCATGGAGATGGCCTAATGACACTTAAGGTACGTAGTATATAAAGGGAAATAGGTTAAAGAGAGAGAAATCAATTCATTGTGAACTTCCAAAAGCTCCAAAAATTCCAGAAAACCTCTCTACCATATTTTATATGCAAAGTCAAATTTGGAAAAAATAAGGTGGGAATTAGAAGGTTAAAGAAGGGAGATTTGGAAAATAGGGTACTTGAAGGTATGTGGGCTTAGGCTGCAATTTGGGATCAACTACTGCCAACACTAGAAGTAGCAACTAGCGCCAAGGCTGATCAACAAACATAGAGGAGCAAGTGGTGGTCGGAGCTTCCATTTCCAATAAGGTCTAATTTCAGGCCGAATTTCCTTAAATTATTAAAAATATAAAATTTTCTCAGAAAATTTTAGAAAAATTTATTTCTAGCTAATTTCATATGTAAAATGTAAGGGAAATATTATTTTGTAAAAATTTAGTAGCTATAATATACATCCTTAAGAAATCGATAAAATGGGGCAATTTTTTATATTAAAAGAAATAAGGCTAACGATGTAGTTTCCACATCAAAATTTTTCTATAAACTATCTTAAATCAATACTAAATTTCTATATAAATTTTTTCATGAAATTATTTTCTAAATTTTTAAGCCCTAAATTATGATTGAAATAATGTTTTTGGTAAAAACTAGTGTATTTTTCCTAAGGACCTCACTTGAATTTGAAGTTTAGGTGACTAATGAAGTATTTATTTTATATTGGAATCATTGAATTGGGTTTTGTCGAAAGGAGTATAGAAAATCAACAACGTGCCGTTAAATGTATAGTTTACTAGTGCGTAAACTTGAGGAATTAGTGAATTATGATGTGTTACATGAGGAATTCAACAGGTAATGAGGTTAAGAAGTATTGGTTGAAGTGATACTTTGGTTATTTTTATTGGATTTTGGGGGAAAAAGTAGATAAGTCAATAAGTTGTATGTAACTTGAACTTAGGCAAAGGATAAATTAAAGGAAGTTGAGGATAAATATTCTACTTGATATTTCCTCAAAAGTTAAATTAGAGGCAAAATTATGAGTGAGAGGTGAAATAGGGGAATCTTAGAGACTAAGTTAGAGTGAATATTCTTAAGAACTTTGAAGTTACTAGTCTTAAAGGAAAGTTTAGAGGGTAAATTCTTTGAAATTATGAAGCTAGCTAAACTTAGAAGATAGCTCAAATCTATTAAGAAATCCAATTTCATGTATACTCAACAAATCATTCAAAAAGTAACTTAGAGAGAGTATTCGGGGTAACTATAGATATGTAAACCCTTAGAAGCTGTATCAAAACGTGTTTAATGAAAATCTTGGGTATTTACCAATCTCAGAGATTGACTTAGAGGCTAAATATGCTGTAAACTTCAATGCCTATGTGGTTTAGAGGATAACTCAAAAGCTTTTCTAGTTTAATACTTCAAGGGTATCTTGACTTAGGGAATAGCTTGAATGGTAACAAAGGAAAAATAAACTTATAGCACCATTCTAAACTTCCAATACTTAGGGCATAGGGTAATAAACTAATAACTAATCAACTTAATTCTTATATAGACAAGTAAATTAGCAATATTTCATAATTTATATGCAAAATAAAGTAGTACATCGAGATAAATATCGAGAGATCACCAACAAGGACAAGTCATTAAGCTTAGTTAATGAGCGTTCTAAGTAAGTGGGATCAATGCTTCATTGCACTTTGAAGTATTGTTTAAGAATACTTGGAGGCTTCGGTATATGTCTTGTTTGTGATTGTAAGTTAATTGCTTGTACGTATGCAACAAGTGTACTTGAATATGGTTGTACTATTTTGAGTGCTAAACTTATGTATTGATTGCTTCATGATATTGTTTGCTTTGGACTGTTTGAAATTACCTCACCATCTCAAAAGCAATCTAAAACAACATCAGCTTAACTTTTAACCAAACATACATGGCAACCTACTAGGAGAAACAACTAAGATTCATAGGCTAAGAGGAGGTTACGGTAAGGTTAAGGCCCACGATTCACAGTAAAGCTAGGGCAAAGCATGTTCTCCATTGTATAAGCTCCGATTTGGTTCCGATCTGTGAAGTGCACAACGTCAAACTCTTCAACTTAGATTAGTATGAGCACAATTTCTTTCATCTTACAATAAACCAGATAATGTCGCGAGATGGCACTTGCTTATACATGCATAGTATCTAACTAAACTTGCTTGAAAACCTTAGTTGCTTTGTATCTAATATGTACTATCATCTACATCCTACTTACTAAGTAAGTTGTTGCTCATTTCCTTATATCTATTTTGCAAGTTCCCTAATAAATGCACCAGTACTTCTCCAAGTTCCTGAAGATTAGAAAATGGGGTTAGGGAGTGAGATTCAAGACTAATGGACTGAATTCTTATTTATTTGTTAGATTCACTAACTTATAGGGAAACAATAAGGTCTCTATTGGTGTCTCTCTAGTTTTTAACTATTGATATTGCTAATAGATTTATTTTCTTAGATTAATTCGATTCTTGAAACTTTTTGTTAAAAATTTAGATTTTGTACTCTATGATTTATAAAGTTTGATTTTATCGATCATTTGAGTGATAAAATTAGTTTTAGAAGCTATTTTGAAAAATTACATAACATGTTGATATCCATTAGACTCAGAATTAGATGGCTCAAAGCGATGGAGTAATAAATGCCTTGTGTAAGCTATGCCAACGTTAGTGACTAAAGTGGCTAACTTTTAACTTTAGTTGGTTTATACGATAGGAATATTATGACTCATTGGTTTGGGGTATGACTGTATCTATGTGTTGAATTGATATCTCATATCCATAATTAGTAAAACATGATTATCATTCAGCAACATACTAGTCTTTATTCATTATTGTTCTATATAATGAATGACTAAGGATAATTTATCGCCTTATGGTTTTATTATTAAAGTCACGCACTTTAATGACATATGGAAGAAAAAAATATTCAAGGAATCCTTCTATCACATTAAAAGGCCAATAATAACGTAATAAATAAAATGACTCGCATTATAAAGAAAAATAAAGGTTCAAATGACATAAAATCCATATGGCCTATGGCACATCACTAGCATTGGCAACGCCATAGCGGGCTTTCTTGTACGTCCACTATTGCTCGTGGTTGCTGAACCATCAAGAAACCATCAAAGAACTACCTCAATGATAAAAACTATCACCATTTAGCACCCACCATTCCATAAATCCCTTGACATGGTTAGGATCGAAAACACAACTATGCAACCATTACATCATAATGACGATAAGCAGTCACCAATGCCACCACTACAAACAACTCAACCACCTTTAGAGTATAAGGACTTGAAGGCTATGTTTAATTAGTTGATGGAGGCTAATTTGAAAACCTTCTAAGAAAACATCGATTTAAGACAAGAAATAATAGCCTTACATAAGTTAAAAGGCAAGGCTAACCCTAAGGATCCCTTTATTAGCTTATTGAGTAAGTGGAGTAAACGTAGCTGGCGTTTACCGACACCTCTAGTGAACCTTGCACCCCTACTTAAGTATGTACAATCCAAGTGCTATCCTATTGAGGACTTGCATGATAGATTGAGCATCAATTACAATAAGGCATAAGTGTAAGGCGAACTATCGGGCATTAACAAGGTGAGAAGGCAACTCTCTCTATGCTGATCACAAAAGCCACTGGAGGAGATGAATGTGCAAGAGCTCAATGAGCACATGCGATGCACCTCAAGCATACATGAGTAAAAACAAGTTGAATCATTAGCTTAAGTATTAGGAAAAGCCATGAGTAAAAGCTTGTTCACATCAATAATCCTCAAAGAGACCCTTCCACATGGTGTTCAACTTCAACATCTTAACACTTATGTTGACTTGGACAATCTAGACGACCACCTGCTACACTTCCACACTATGATGAGCTTGCATAACTTAACCAATACTATAATATAAGATATTCCCAAGCACATTAACAAAGGTAACATTGATATGGTTCAACAAACTACAGGATGACTCAATTAGCTCTTTTGACAAGCTAGTAATGAGATTCTAACAACACTTTCTAAGCAGTAAAGTGCTGCATAGGGACTCATTAACCTTGTATAATGTCTATTAAAGACCTAACAAAACCCTTTGAGCTTTCCTCGAACTCTTAATCAAGCAAAGCTCTAAGTTCTAAGGGTTAACATCGAGGTTGCCCTCTAAGCGATCATCTATGGCTTGGATCCTAATGGCAAATTCTTTGAGGCCATTGCACTCCATCACTCGAACACCTTTGAGGACTTCATAAGAGTAACTAGAAAGTACATCACTCAAGAAGACTCCATCCGAGTACGATTAGAGAGTGACAACCATAACCGGGGCCTTTAGTGAATTGCCTTAGCCTTTGAGAAGATCGCCCATCTTCTTCTAAAGAGTGCTAAGAAAGGCAGAAACTAAAGTTAGCAGATTACGTGAACTACATGCTATTGAATCGCCCCCTCGATGAAGCCCTTTACAAGGTATAGGGATAACTCTCCAGACTCCTCTTGTTAGAGAAACCCTATAAGCATCAACATCGAGTAAATTCTTGATTACAATAATGTATGCAGGCATAACACTAATGAGTGCCGCCACCTTAAAATGTCATCGAAGGCCTTGTACACAAAGGCTACATCAACAACCTTATCGCTAATGAGAGGAATTAGATTCAATGACCATCTATGTAACATTGAGCAAAATAAGAACAATAGCAACCACAGCTACAATAGTAGAACAACCTTAACAACATAAAGCATAAGTGTAGATGAGGACAGGTTCGTCCATTCACTAAAGGACTAGGCTTAACAGACATGGCCTGTTCCTCTAAGCCACAACACTAAGTGCTTTCCATTCAAGTGAAGAAGCCAAAGATAGATATTATTATCTCCTTCTCAAATGAAGATAAAGTAGGCATCAAATACCCCTACATTGATCCCTTAGAAATCAACGTCAAGATAGGACACTTTAATATCCCAAAGATCTTCATTGATAACAGGAGCTCGGTAAATATCCTATTTTACTACTCTTATAAGAAAATGAAAGACCAGCAAGAGGAACCTCTTTAACCATATAAGTAGAGTTTGGCTAACTTCAGAGGGAAGTCCGTATCGGCTAAAGGTCTTATAACACTCTTCATTTGACTAGATGACAATGAGTACTTCGCCTTACAGCTGATTGACTTTGTCATTGTTGACCACTAGTCTCCTTACAGCACTACCTTAAGGAGACCAAGTCTCAACAAATTTGACATATGCATTAGCCAATGATGCCTAAAGGTAAATTTTCCAACGCTTATGAGAGTTGGTGTGGCCTAAGGTGACCAAAAGTTATCAAGATCACTCTACTTGAAGGATATTGCTTGAGATCGGGTCGTGTACATAGAATTAGAACTAAAGGAAATGCAGATTTCATGGGAAGAGCTTACGAAGAAGACCGAGCTCAAACAAATTAGAGATAGCTCCAACTAAACCATGTAGATAGGAACTTCGCTATCCACTGAGGATAGAGAAGACCTCATTACTTTCCTTCAATCTAACTTCAATTTTTTTGTATCTTTTCCTTAGGAGATGCCTAGGATCATAAACATCTTAAAGGCGATGCACTATCTCTAAGAAAACCTCAATGTACGACCAGTTAAGCAAAAGAGAAGGCACTTTACACTTAAGCAATAGGCTACCATTAAGTAGGAGGTGCAAAAGCTGCTTTAAGCAAGCTTTGTTATGGAGGAGCACTACCCAACTTAGTTAACAAACATAGTGTTAGTCAAAAAGTCCAACAAGAAATGGCAGATGTGTGTAAATTACATCAACTTGAATAAAGCTTGCTTAAAGGACTACTTTCTTCTCTTGAGGATCAACTAACTCATTGGTCTAACATTGGGCTACGTGATGCTCAGTTTCATGGATGCCTACTCAGGCTATAACCAAATATGTATAGCCTTAGAAGGCTAAGTTCACACGTCGTTTGTCACCAACTTTGTTATGTACAGTTACAAGGTCATGCCCTTCAACCTAAAAAAAGGCCAAGGAAGGGTATCAAAGGTTGGTAATGACCATTTTCAAGCCATAACTCAAATGAAATGTCGAGGTCTACATTAAAGACATGATTGTCAAGAGCAACTAGAAGACCAACAATATCAAGGACTTATGTGAAACTTTCAAAAATTCATGCAAGTATCAGATGAAGCTCAACCCCCAAAAGTGCATCTTTAGGGTTGGCTCAAGTAAGTTTCTCAGATTCATGGTCATAGAGCATGGCATTAAGACCAACCCAGATAAGATATAAGCCATCCATAACATGAAGGCCCCTCAAACAATAATGGACGTCTAATAGCTTACTAGTAAGGTTACCGTGCTCAGTTACTATGGTCCAATTGAACTCCAAGTTCTTCAAGCTAGTAAAGAACCCATCGAAGTTCAACTAGACCAAAGATGTGAACTGCATTTGACAAGCTCCAGTAGTTTTTGGAAAGCCCACCCATACTCTCTAAACTAATGCCCCATGAAGAAGTTTATCTTTACCTGGCTATGAGTGACCGAGCATTGCCCTCTATACTCGTTTGAGCAAACAGATAAGAACATAAGCCAATTTACTACTCCAGCTACATCCTACAAGCCTTGAAGATTAGAAATACATAGGTGGAGAAGTCTATTGTGAGGAGCTGAGGTCATATTTCCAAGTGCATCGCATCATCATCCTCACCAACCAGCCACTATAGACAATATTACAAAAGCCCAATGCCTCAACCAACATGGTCAAGTATTCATTAGAGCTTAGTGCCTAAGGAGTTCAATTCCACCCAAGGCAAGCTATCGGGGTATAAGTCTTCATAGACTTTGTCACCAAATACACTAGAGAAGAGGAAACACCAACCCAAATTCACATACCAGTGTAAACTTTCCATGTCAATGGATTCTCCACTTGAGTGTCAGGGGGAAGGAAATGGAGCAAGCATATTTCTATAAGAGCCTTCATGTACTAAGTTCCTTTATACACTAAAGTTTGGATTCCCAATGACTAATAATTGTGGACACCCTACTTTTGCCACTTTTTTTAATCTTTTTATTTATTTTTTGCTAGGTTTTAAAAAAATAAAAAAAATTAAATAATACCAAAAAAATTGAAAAAAAAAAAGCGTTAAAAAAGTTTGAGTCAAGTTAGTGAGTTGTTTAGGATTGGATCAGGTAATAATAGAATATACATACAATTTAATAAATTCCAAGTCTTCTAAAAAATATTAGGCTTTATTAGAAAAATATTTTTAAGAAAAGTCTAAGAAATTTTTGTTTCATAAAAGTGGGCTCTTGTTCAATTTAAATTTGAATTCTAAATAATTTTAACAAGACGAATAAAAAAATAACACTAAGAATTTATTAAATGGAACTTAAGTTAAAAAATATCTAGGGTGTATATTTGTCGGTTATTTGATTGTTTTAGGGGTATTGGTCAGAGGTAAGCGAATAACCCTATCATACAAGACTCCTACTTAGACCCTACTCCATCAAGTAAATTCTAAGTGGGTAATAGGGGTCACAAGATAAGTTCTAGGTAGTAGTTTCTCGAAAGTTACTCCTATATGGTAGAGTACCAGTATGAAATCAGGGTATCATATCCCACCCATAAACCTGTACACTAATGTATATGGGATATAAGTTCTATAGTACCTTATACCTACTTTATAACAATAATTAAATAATATAAATAAGTGAAAAATAACATTATTACTTTTTTTTATTTTAATCTTAAAGAAACTAACAACCAAAACCCAACTCGCAATGATACCCTAAGACTATACATAGCTTATGTCTATTATCTAGTTCCTCTATCCTCTTCTTCTTCTTCTTCTTCTTCTTTGGTTAAAAAACTCTTCTTTTACCATCTTATTATTTTTTTTTTTATCTACATTTCTCTTTTACTAACTCTAAACTAGTAAGGTCTTAAAAATATCTCGATTCTTAATTTATTATTCAATATATTATATTAGAATTACTTGTACATTGTCTTTTATATTCTGTATATAAGAAGCTTATAGTTCAATAAAAATTTTATTTTGATGATTTAAAAAAATAACAAAAGAAATTTAAGCATGACTCAACTAGAGGTTTCAACATTTTCAACTACAAAAATATTCTTTATTTTGCTTACCAAAATTTTATATTGTCTCAATTCAAGATGCGTTGTAAGCTATACAAATTATTACTAATGGATCTATTGATAGTATAGTTATAATTTTGATATTGGTTATGCATTCAATACAACGTTTTCAAGGAAGATAAACAAAAAAATTACAAGTTCCACATGGTACCCTATACTTTTAAAAATCTACAAAGTACGAAGTAGTTCTAAGATGCTACAGGGTAAGTTATGGATATAAAGATTTTGGAACCTATACTTACAGGATAGGTATAGGTAGGCCTCATACCCTACCAACTTTGTACTTGCTCACTTCTAGTGTTAGGTAGTCTTTAAAATAAATTGGAATTGAGTTAAGCTTAGGTTTAGAAGTCCAATTAAGATAGGGCCTAACCATATATGGGATTAATAAAATTGGATAGCATTTATTATTAAGAAAAAAGCTAGCTTACCTGGTTAAGGAACATGTAGGTACAGTGTAGGTCTTATGTTAGAGCTTCATCAAGTGAAACTTGTGCACCTTTTTTTTTCTCCAATTCACGTGAAAAGCATGTGACTGCTTCTTCTTCTCCATGCAGACTAAACGTAAGGAAGAGAAGAGAAAGTGAAAGAATTTCTCTTTGAATCCAAGCTAAATTGATTTGTTTTAATAAATTTTTTATGTAAATCTATCTAAAAATTTCATGTATTTTTAGTTAACAAACAAAGATTTGCATTCAAAATTGATAACAATGAATCAAAAGGATCAAGTTAAGGGTTTTATATTCAAAACCAATTTGAATCAAATTTGAATGAATCTTGAAGAAAAACTTAATCTAATCACACTTTTATATATTTTTAAGATTGGAGATCATGAAAAAAACAATGAATTTGATTCGTGAACACTTCAATGGCACTTTATCAAAACTCTCTCTCTTTACCCTATAACCACCATGACTTACCCTCTCTCTCATCTTTGCATAACCACTATCCACTACCATAACACCCCATAAACTTCCCATAACACTATGTGAGCACCTCCCATGACTGTAGTAACCCAAAGTAGCCATCTCCATGCACCGCTATAACCCACTTCCAAACGCCCAAACCCATCACCATTAGCCTTGATCCAAAAGCCAACATGATTGCTTCTAAACATAAAAGCACCTTTCACTACTATATGCTCCAACTCCAAAAACACCTAACCACATCTCTCTTCCCTTTGAATCCCTATAGTTGGCCTTTTACGAAGCACTGCCATCACCAACCACCTTATACGACCATTGAATCTACAACTAAATATTAGAACACCATCACCATTGGGCATTTTCTCAATGAGACTTTCATGGAAATGAAGTTTCCCACTTGAAATAACCTCCAACATCGCCTTTAACACGACATCTTCGCCGTTACTATAGTCCCTTATGCGACCTAACTCATACCACTATCGAGCTCCATGACCCGTCGAAGACCCAACTCGTACCCAACTACCATGGACGCGACCTATGACTAGCATAAGAATAGGTGGGTTTTGATTCTTTGGGTTTTTTCTTATTTTTTCTTTATTTTACCATTTATTTTAGTTTAAGGTTTTTGGTTACATTATTTTGTGTGTGAATAAAATTAGTGAAGGCTAATACTAACTTCATTCATTTTTTGTGTAGGTCTTTATTTTAATTGTTAGATTTTTTTCATATAAGGATTGTTAGTTATAATGTTGTCGTTAATATGTGTCATGATTATTTTTTGGTTAATTTAGCATTTATTAGATATTTTGAACTAACGAGATTTTTCTTTGTACGATCTTATATGAATAATTATCCTTTGTCATCTTGTTTTATTTTTTGCATATTTAATAGTAGGATTGTATTCTTAATTTTTTTTTAACAAATAGCATCTTTATAATATTTGTTCCATATTTAATGCATAAGTATGATATTTAACATTAAATTACATGTTTAGGGTGCAAATTGCATATTTAATAGAAATACGCATTTATTCATGATTTTTTTTAATATTGCTTATAGGGCATGACTTTACACTAAAGTCACATATTTGAGGAAGTTTGAATAAAAGTGTTTTTTATTTTTTCATAAAGTTGCTTTTTTAGATGGAACTGCATCCTTTTAATAAAAATTGCATATTTTTTAGAAAATCGTATTACTAGATAAGAATTACATCTTTTTAAAAAGATTATATCTTTATGGTACAACTGCATCTTTTTCTCAAGATTCATATCTTTCGTTGAAATTTACATCTAGATTTCATATTTTAGAAGATTTTGATAGGATTGCAGGTTTTCTATTAAAATTTTGGTTTTTCATAAATTTGGCATTTTAGGAATTTTACTAGAAAAAAATGTTTTGCCATGTAGTTAAGTTTATAAAAGAAATACAAAATCTTAATTTTCATTTTCTCAAAACTAGGTTCTCTTTAAGGTTTCCAAAATTGGACAATAAAGACTAGGTTTTCTAGGATTTTTCTTAATAAAAAATAAATTGGCTAAAAATGTAAACTTGGCAACATTTTTCAAAAATAAAAATAATTCACATACTAAAGTTTTACAAAAATAAAAAGGAACTATGTTTATTTAATCCCAACTAACAGGTATGTAAATAGCTCTAGGATAACCATAAAAAATGAAAACTTTTGTTCTATTTTTTTAGTAAAATTCATAGTAAAAATAATAAAAACATCATTTCACATGCATTTTTTCACATTTTTATCATTTTTCCATTTTAGATAAAATAATAAAAATTTAGGACTCCATTAAGAACACCAAGTAGGCTAGCCATGTAGGAATTTTAAAAAATTAATTATTGGGCATTTATTTTCTTTTTTATTTCACCTTGTATATTATTGTAAATAGTTGTATTGATTAGGTTTTTGTGATGTAATCCTACTAAAGAGAGAATTGGGCCCAATGGGGTAAGCCTTCTAGGGTGTTTTAGGGGGTATTATTATTATTTTGTTTTAATGTAGCATGTATATATGCTTAGACATAACTGGACTTAGGCCATCTTAGAATCCTAAGACAGGCCACAATTGCGTAACCCTCAAGTTGTAAGGGTCCTTATTGTAAACCCTATAGGTTTTCAATAACCAAAAGCGAAGTTGAATAAAAGATCTTTAGATAGTCTCTAGAACAACTCAAACATAATAACAAAACCCTAAGTAAAAGAATCAAACCGTCAACATTAAACCAAAATCCTAGAGGAAGCAAGATCCCATAAACCTAGTTATATGATTAAAACCCTAGAAACTTTAATACTCAAGAAACCTTAGAATAATAACAAAACCCTAAAAAGATTGTTAAGTCCCAATTGAATGACTAAATACCTTAACATGACAAATAAACCTTAATCATAAAGTTAAATCAATCACCAAAAGTAATCGAACTTGCCGATTACCTAAAACACTAAATTCCAAGCTCGTACGTGAGTTAAACAACTATAAACAAACATCAAACCCTAAGGAAACCATAAGTGCACGAGTAGAATGCTTTGACTAACTAAAGTGTAGTATCAAAACACAACAAAACCTTAAACATGCCCTAATTACACTTAACTAGCCTAATTATGCTTAATTACCATCATTTACCCTAAATATACCCTAATCCATAACCAACCTTCATTACATATTAATTGACAATAAGGAAAACTTAATTAAGGACTAAAGTACAAGGCGGATTAATGGCTTTAAAAATATCTTGTCCTTTAGGGAGACAAGATCTTTCCAAATTGGGCAAAAAAGTAACTTAGTTCATAATCCCCAAATTAACCATGTCCTTCACTTCCCAAATAATCTACACTTTGTCCCTTTCTCATTACTTTGTTACGTTGGCCACCACTTTCTCTCCCTTACTCATTTTCCAAACCTTAAAAACACTCCTAAACACTCACTCAAGTATCTCACTCAAAGGCTCTTCAAATCTACTTAAAACCCCTTCTCTCCTTCCATTATACACTTCATCACCGCCCTCACTCACTCCATCCCCACTCCACCAAACCCACCATGACCAAGAGCCATGCCATCAACACATATCCCCGTACACCACTTACCACCACTCACACCACTACCATACCATAAACCATTGGCCACCTTCAAAAATAAATGAGAGCTACTCTCTTAGCTCCAGTAAGTGTATAAGCTAAATTTTTCGTTGTTTTTCTTTTAGGTTGATGCTAATAACTTACATTTTATGTACTCCTAACTCTTTTATAGCCATTTTTTAGATATTTAACAGTGTTTTCATGAAAAATAAGTATGGTTATTATAGGAAAAAGAAACTCTAATTGAAGTTCAAATACTAGTATGCAAAGAAGTTGAGCATCTTGGTAATTTAGCTTTGAGTCAACAAGAAGGATTACAAACCCCCATATTCTTGAACATGCCACCCCTTCCTCAGCCCCTATCTTGTTTGTCATCTGCATATTATGTATTAATAATAACCTTAAGTGGGAAAAAATGTAGTGTTGATTAAAGAAAACCCTACTAAACAAATGTTGTATGAAGGAATGTATGAAAGCCCTAAAAACCCTAAGTTGGCAACCACTTTCATGAAAGCTTCAAATCTGTAAATCTTAATTTATTAGCTTAATAACATAATTATTTAGTGTTAAGTATGGTTTAGGACTTGATTAACCAAGTTAAGTAGGTTAATGATAAGTTAGCGCCCTAAACTAGCTTAGTTAATGATTAGAGACTTAAAAATGGTATTAATGGCCATCTTAATGATCATGACCAAATCTATAAAGTTGGGTAAAGTGGACGAAACCTAAGGCTAAGTGTGGGCTTAAGCCCAAAAAGACAAGTGGGTTTAGGTTTAAGGCCTTAAATTGCAAGTTAAGCCCAAAAGACTCAAGTTTTAGACCCAAATAAGAGGATGACTAGATATGAGCCTTATAATAAAAGGCCCAAAATAAGTTATTTAAGAGGTCCACTAAACCCTAAGGCCCATCCAAGACATCTATTATAGGCTCCTTAATGAGTTGAAGCATTAAACTTAATAAAAGAGCCCCTTTAGGCCTATAAGAGCAACTCCAAGGCTTAAGTTGATAATTTAAAGTTTTGAGCAAAAATGTTCACTTAAAACACTTAAAAGGAGCACAAAATATTAATTACAAAGCCCAAGATCAAAAACTAAGCCCAAAACCCTAAAGCAACCAAACTCACCATTGGGACCCATGAACTTGTAAGGCCTAAACCAAAACCTTGATGGCCTAAAAGCCTAAAAATGATCTCACCAAATGAAAGAACACTTGAAAACAATAAAAAAGAGTCTATAAGATCACTAAAGATGGATTTAAAATGAAGAAACTACACCTAAAATATGAAAACAATTAAAAAGAGTCTAACGTAAGAAAGCCTTGGTAGTTAGTATAAGCAGAACATTTATATACTATAAATGTACTCTTTAGGTGACAAGGACTCTAAATTTGACATAGTCGAGGATTATTGGGACTATTAAATTCCATAGTAGAGTGAGTATATCAACCCCTGTCTTATCTTACTTGTGAATGTATTATAGAGCACCACTTAATTATGTATATACAAGAAATGAATATGCTTGGGGTTGGGATGATATGCATGTGTTTATTTTAGGTGTACTTGTTTGTTAAAGGATGATAATATATTTTAATTACAATTAGATGTTGCATTTGTAATTAGGACCTTAGATTGTCTATCATATATATTTGGTTGGTCACTTGCAAACCGAAATAATAACTATTAGACCTTAATAAAAATTGACCATGCATTGCACATTTATGCATTATCTATATAGGGCATTAACACTACGTAGTGGAGTAGAAGATCATAAATGTTAGACCCAATATTATTATTATGTATATTGTTGATTTGTACAACGTACTCGTGCAAGATGTTCTTACCTCGACCTTTGGGATTTACTTTGCTATGGGGAGTGCTGCCCTTTACTTGAGGCCGAACCGTGTTCGCTACTTTAGGTCAACTGAATAAAAGATTAACATACTTAGATGATAGATGTAGAGACCTAGGTCCTAACGTGCCTAACACTTCCTAACCTTGGCAACGATGGGCGCAATACCATGCTTTGCACAGTCGCCGACAAGCTGTGTATGATGTTGTATTTCATATGCTTGTCTGCATTACATATGCATGTCAATTCACTTCCCAGTTCTTTTATAAAATTAAGTCTTCTTTAAATCAAACAGAATTAAACCCTACCCATTTACTATTAGCCCTCAACTAAGGTTTAAAGAAAACTAGTTCTTTTATTTTGGAAACAACTTTGGAGTCGCCACTCAACTAGAGTCGAGAAAAATAATTAATTTATAACCAATTTGGTGAATTAGTTATAACTTAACCACTAGTCTAACGATTAAAATCAATTTTGTAAAACAATTTTTGAAAACTAGAGGTTTAAGATCCGAGAGTTAAGAATTTTAAACCCTTACGCATACCATTAACTTTCCAAATTTAATATTAACCCTACAAATCACCTTTCAAAAAAACAAAACTCAAATTTTCACCTAAATTAGGTAATTTGAACAATTTAAAGTAAAAAGGAAAATCAGGTTCTTTTATTTTTTTTACTATCGCCTCATAGGTGCATACATACCCGCTATTCAGGATCAAATGTATGTAATTCTTTTTACGAAAACTTTAGTGGGTTGAGTTGATTTTAATTTTAAAAATAATCAAGTTTACGTTTTACTCAATTTGGTT
The DNA here is from genome assembly GCA_024138015.1 of Lumnitzera littorea. NCBI lineage: Eukaryota > Viridiplantae > Streptophyta > Magnoliopsida > Myrtales > Combretaceae > Lumnitzera > Lumnitzera littorea. The sequence goes on from JAMXBB010000007.1 coordinate 71,014,798, forward strand.
TATTTAAGAAAATTTCCTAAAGGGTCTTAAATTGGATTTTATTTTTAGAAATTATAAATGATTCTAATTTGAAAAATGATTAATTTATCTTTATTTTTTTTGTTATTTTTTAATTTTTCGGATAAAACATGAAAATAAATAAATAAATAACTAAACTAAATACTTCTTCCTTTTTTTTTTCTTTTCCTTTTTTTTGTCCATTTGTACATTACAATGTACAAAATAAAAATAAATAAATGAAACAAAAAAAAAAAGCTAAATAAACAAAATAAAGAGAGAATAATTCAAAATGGGAAAGGGTCGACCCAAGTCTAAGCACGCGAGTTGGTTCTCAAGTCGCTAGTCGGACTTGGGTCAAGCTTGAATCTGGATCTAAGTCGCTCCAACTCTACTTCACAATACAACGAGGCTCGGTTCAGGTTTATCTGTCAACCAAAATGAGTAGGGGGAAGAAGATTTGTGAGTTTTATATTGGGAATATGGGGGGTAGGAAGAATGCCGCAAGGTTTGGGATTGGTTTAGAGGGTATTCAGAGATGAGTGGTGGCAGTGGTTGGTGTAATGGTTGGGTGTAGTTGCCGGGGATGAGTGGTTGGTTGAGTTAGGGGTTTTCAAAGTTGAGGAGCATCGTGGTAGGGTTGGTTTGGACTATTAGAGTTGCTGAAGCGGTGGTTTGAGGAGAGATAGTGGTGATGGTGGTGGAAGAGAGAGAGAGAGCTTAGGAGTGTTTTCAAAAGGGTTGTCTATGTTTGAATGAGCTACCCCAACACTCTTTCATACACGAATTGAACCCAGAAATCAAGGAAAGTAAAATTCGGATTTGAATGGAAATGTTGAGAAATTTGGTTTTTTTCGAATTTTGGAGCTCCATTTAAATGCTCCTTTGACTAAATTTGGATGTGTTATTGGGTTTAATTCAGAGTATGCTATGCAATAAACAAAATCAAAGTAAGAGATTGCGTGTGAGTGTGTGAAATCTGTGCGAAAATTGGAGCTAAAGTAGGGGAGTAGGCTGTTTTTTACTGGGAAAGTGGAGGAAAATTAAGGAAAGGGAAAGCAAGAGAAGGGGAAGAGAGAGAAATTGCTGACGTAGTGCCAATGTAGCGCTACGTCGGCACGTACAGACTAACCTGAAGTTGCTATATGTCATTCCATGACACGTGGCATGCTACGTGGCACCACATTAGCCCGCCATCCATCCTGATGCTGCTACGTATTAGGACATGCAACGTAGTTAAATCTTGACATGTAGTACTGTGCTTATTATAAAAATAAAAAGGCCTTCCTACCTTTACTAAGATTCAAACCCAAAACCTCAAGTTTAACCCCATGTAATATTCAAGTACTTATCCTTTAGGTCGTTGCCTTATCTATATGTGCAAATAAATTACATATATGGACTAAGTGAATCCCAACTAAATTTAAATCTAAACTTATGCCCAATAGTCTAATTTTTAAACTTATTTCAAAATAAAAAAATCTACCCTAAAAAAAAGTATTTTCTAAAATCTTTTATTTTTTCAATTTTTTGTAATTTTTCTGGTTTCTAACTTTTTTCCTTTTTTTTGTATTTTTTCTTATTTTTTAGGGTTTCTTTCTAGAATTTCTATTTTTGGTATTTTTCTAAATTTCTTATTTTTTTGTGCTTTTTCCTTATTTTATATATTTTTTACATTTTCCTAAAATTCTTTTTTTTATTTTTTGGGTTTTCATTAATTTCCTATTTTTTTTTTTATGTTTTTCCTAATTTAGGGCCTATTTAGAAAAGAAAGAAAAATAAAAATAAAAATAAAATAAAGAGGGGTAAAAATTGGGTCTCTACAATTGCCCCTCTTTATAGCAAAGTTTAAACAAAAATTTGCCATAAAAACAAAGATATACTATTTTTGCTCCTAGTATGACTCTAAAACAATTAAATAGCTATCCTAAAATTGATTTATTGGAGATTTAAATAAGGAAACAAAACTTGGTCATGCCTTTCTAGATTCACTAACCTAGGTGGGAGTGTCTTTAAGGGACGAGCAATCTTACCCTGGAATTGATCTAAAACCTAGTTGTGCCTCATTCACTCAATAACCTAGGCGGAGCATCTCTCGAAGACTAGCAGTCGTAAACTATGATCAATCTAAAACCTAGTCGTATCTTACTAGGCTGACTAACCTAGGCGAGAGCGTCTCTTGGAGACTAGCAATCCTAATGTGGGATTAATCTAAAACTTTGCTATGCCTCACTAGCTTACTAACCTAAGTGGGAGTATCTCTCAAGGACTAGCAACCCTAAACTGGGATTGATCTAAAACCTGGTCATGCATCATTAGCTCACTAATCTAGGCGAAAGCATCTCTTAGGGATTAGCAACCCAAAATTGGGATTGATCTAAAACCTGGTCTTACCTCACTAGGCTCACTAACCTAGGCAAGAGTGTCGCTTAAGGACTAGTAACCCTAATGTGGGATCGATTTAAAACCTAGTCATGCCTTATTGGCTCACTAACCTAAGTGGGAGCGTCTTTCAGGGACAAGTAACTCTAAATTGGGATCGATCTAAAACCTAGTCATGTCTCACTAAGCTCACTAAACTAAGCAAGAACGTTTCTCGGGGACTAGCAATCCTAAACTGGAATCGACCTAAAACTTAGTCATGCCTCACTAGACTCACTAACATAGGTGGGAGCATCTCTTAGGAATTAGCAACCCTAATGTGGAACCGATCTAAAAGCCGATCATGCCTTCCTAACTCACTAACCTAAGTGGGAGCGTCTATCGGGAATTAGCAATCATAAATTGGGATCAATCTAAAACCTAGTCATGTCTCATTAGGCTCACTAACCTAGGCGAGAGCGTCTCTCAAGGACTAACAACCTTAAAATGGGATCGATCTAAAACCATGTCTTGCCTCACTAGGCTTACTAACATAAGCAGGAGCATCTCTTGTGAACTAACAACTCTAAATTGAGATTAATCTAAAACCTGGTCATACCTCACTAGGCTCACTAACCTAGGTAAGATCGTCTCTCGAGGACTAGCAACCCTAAAATGGGTTCGATCTAAAACCTGGTTATGCCTCACTAGGCTCACTAACCTAGGTAGGAGTGTCTTTCGAAGACTAACAACCCCTAATGTAGGGTTGATCTAAAACTTAGTCGTGCCTCACTAGGCTCACTAACCTAGGCGGGAGTATCTCTCAAGGATAGCAACCCTAAACCAGGATTGATTTAAAACCCAGTCGTGCCTTACTACACTCACTAACTTAAGCGGGAGCGTCTCTTGAGGACTAGCAACCCTAAACTAGGATCAATCTAAAACCTGATCATGCCTCATTAAGCTCACTAACCTAGGCAAGAGTGTCTCTTGGGAACTAGCAACCTTAAACTATGATCGATGTAAAACCTGATTATACCTCACTAGGCTCACTAACCTAAGCGGGAATGTCTCTCAAGGACTAACGATCCTAAATTGGGATCGATCTAAAACCTGATCTTGCCTTACTAGGCTTATTAACCTAGGCGGAAGCGTCTTTCAGGGACTAGCAACCCCATTGTGAGATCGATCTAAAACCTAGTTGTGCTTCACTAAGCTCACTAACCAAAGCTTAAGCTGTACTTAATGAAGTGCCCTATGGCTTGTTAAGAGAAAACTGGTGAAGGAGAGCACCTTATGAGCTTGCTAAGAAGAAAATGATGAAGGGAAGTGCCTTATAGGTTTGCTTGAGAGAAACTTGGTCAACAAAAATACCTTATGGGCATGCTTGAGAGAATTTGGTTATCAGAAATGTTTTATAAGCTGGCTAAAAGATTTTGGAAAAGAGACTGAGTTAAGATTGCATCTTCAAAGACTAGCTAATCATTTAGATGTGGAAGGTGAGTGTCTTATGGGCTAGACAGAAGAGACAATAAAGAGAAGTGCCCTACGAAACTTGGTGAATAGAGGAGAAACGCCTTATGGGCTTGCTTGAGAGAAATTTAGTGAACAGAGGGGAAGTGCCCTATGGGCCTGCTTAAGAGTGATCCTACGGGCTTGCTAAGAAGAATGTGATGAAGGAAAAACTTGGAAAATAGACTAAGTTAAGATCATGTCTTTGAAGACTGGCTAAACACTTAAAGGTGGAAGGTGAGTGTCTCATAGGCTGGCCAGAAGAGATTGATGAAGAGAAGTGTCATACAGGCTCGCTAAGAGAAAATTGGTGAATAGAGGGGCTCAATGGGGATGCTAAAGGTAATTGAGGAACAAAAGCACCCAATGAGTTTGCTAAAGACCTTGAAGAGAGATGAATGGATGGAAGGCGGGATAGCCTAATCAAGAGCTGGTTAAGATTAAAAACTTGTTTAAAACACTACCCGATTCTGAGGAAAATATTTATAGGAAAACCCCTTTGGTGAAAACCATTTATGTTGAAAAAGACGTTAAGGATAATTTCCTTTATTTTGGGAAGAATGAGAAAGCCTTGACTCTTAACCTTTCTTTATTTTTTTAGAATGGATTGAAAACATGGCCACTTAGGTCAACATGGACTTTAAATAAAGATACTTTCTCTCTCTTTATCTTTTTCTTATTCTTTTTTCTTTCTTTTTATTACCTCTTCTTTAGTTTGCTAACAAGTAAAGAACTCTTTCTTAATAATCACATGGGGCCTCTTATGTTCCCCTTAACTTGGATGCTGAGCTGCTTAGTGGGGCCTTATGATTTCAAACATCCTTCCTTTTTTAAGGAAAAGATAACTCATGACTAGTTTAGTTGAAAAGGACTTACTTATAAACTCTCAATTTAGATTACACTCTTAACTATAGTCCTAAAATTATAGTCTATTTTGCATGTGATACACCTCAATCAATCCATTAGGTCTTTTCTGCTTTAACATTATGAATTTAGGCTTTTGGTCCAGGGGTTTCAAAAAGGACTAATGAAAAAGCCTATTTTGAAATAAATATTAATCTTGGGTGTCCAAGTTGAGAACCTTAGGAACAATTAGAAATATACTTACCCAAGTTTCAAAAACAACTTTTATTAAGGATAGATTACCTTTTAAGATCATAAGAGCTTTTGTTGTGTAAGGGTAGTATTATAGGTGGGAAGGCCAAGTGTGAGAGAGGCTTTAAAGTGCATGTAGAGATTTTGGGTTTTTAAGCGTAGACTGTGTTTTAAAGCTTTGCATCTTTGGGGCTATTTTAGGCTTTGACTTTTGATTTAATTGCCCCCACTGGGATACGATATGGCTTTCACTTAGCTTTTGACTTACATTGGAGCCCAATTTTCCAATTTCTTTTCTTTATCTTTTTCTTTTCTATTTTGTTATTACTTCACCCCACTGTTCTTTTGTTGTTCTTTCTTTTACTTTTGGCCCTAAGTCTCCATTACCAAGTTTTTACCTTTTAAGCCATTCATGACCCTAAATCTATGGATTTCTATTGTATGGGCTTAGTGAGGTAAGTACAAGCTAAAGGTGTTTAAAAAGGATGTGGCTCTTCCTTATTTCAAAAAACATAACTTATGAGAAATAAAAGTTGCTTTTGAATTTAATCATTACTGAAGCAAGCACAAACCAATTTTAATCCCTCTTTCCTTATCAATGACCCTAACCTCCGAAGTGCCCCATTGTAAGATGGTTCTCGATAGAGTTTAATTTGAAAATTCTTCAAAATAGGTCCAATGGGGTGAACAAGCAATGATTGTGTTTAAGATTCAAGAAATGAATGCCTAACTTCATTTTAATCTACATATCACATTCAAAGTAGACCTCCTTTAAGGAATAGGTCCAAAGTATCTTCACTATTATGTCGCTTAACTCTCAAAGTATTTCAGGTTAGTGTGTAGAAAATAGTTTGCCTCTTTTTATTCTAAACCTTTTAAAAGTGAGTTACCGATTCCTTGAAAAGGAATTCATGTGTCCAAATAACATTGCAATCATTTTATTGAAAAGGCAATTGTATTATTCCAGCTATTACAAACTTTATTGAAAACAACTTTCTTTATCCTTATCTTAACAAGCATATAATTACTTGAAACAACTCATAAGCTTATTAGAAGGCATTGGTAAGCTCAAAAGAAATGGAGCTCTAAGCGACTCAGTTGGACTATCCTCATGACTTGAATAAGGACAGTCTTGTTATAGCTTTGGTTGAATGACTTTTACATCAATTAGGTCTTGAATCTTGTTCTTCAATCTCTAGCATTTTTTAATGGAGTGCCCCTTCTAACCCATATGATAGTTGCATCATGCTTCTAGGTTAAAGCTATGTGGTTTGTAATTTAGATTAGGTACTCTACAAGCTATAATGCTTGCCACTTTCAAATGATTAAAGATTTAGGTGATTAATATCTTCAATTGAGTAAATTGTCTCCTCTGAGTCCCTTGTGTTTATTTTTCCTCATTCCTCCTTGGCTTTTTTCTTGGGCCTCCCTCATCACTTGTGCTTACTGGCACTTGATCAGTGTTGGACATTGGGTGTTCAAATCTTCTAAGCATGGGGCTTAATGCCATTTCTAGATCTATAGTGTTCTTTTGTAACATGGGTATCTTCTCTTCCAGATTTGAGAATCTCTTTTCCAAGTTCGAATCTTAGGATATCTGGAGTATTGATTATTGGGAACAAAACTTGCCATTGTTAGGCCATCTGATGCATCATCTTTTCTAGAGAGGTAACTCTATTGTTAACTATGTAAACCTGATTGGACAAATTCTTTACTAATTAGCAATTTTTCTTTTATATTTTTTTATTTTCTTTTTTTTTTTTTTAGAGAGAGAGAAAGCTTTATCTTATAGAAACCAAATAAAAATAGTGGATCTTTTTTTTTTTTTTTGGCTTTTCAATTGCATTTCCTTGAGTGAGAGAGTAAATGGTTAGATAAACTCTATTGAAGGACTATCTACAAAGAAGGAAAGAATGAAGAATGATAGAATAAAGAGAAAAATTTTATTTTGGAAAGACCAGAGTACAGGGAACAAAACAAAAGGAAACCTAACAATTATTCATAATGAAACTTAAAATTTATTCAAAATGCTTTAACTCCATCTAAAGTTTCTAATCTAACTCTCGCAGTTAGGTCTTAATCTTGTCCAGCATTTCTAAAGCCCAATACATGGTCCTCTCGCTTGTTTCAACTTGAGCTAACAAGGCCCTGTTAGAGGCTTCAATACGCTTAGCCCTTTGCTTCCAATAGGTAGCTTCAATTTGTAGTAGCTGCTCATGATTCCCTAGGGCATCTGGCAGTTTATTGACTCTATGATTATTCTCTTGTCGGTTACTTGCCATTCTTAAGTCTACATATTTTATGGACAAGAATCAACCATTAATGTAGAAAAAGAAAGCATGTAGAAATATGAAGGTGTTGAGATCGTTTAGGTTAATACATTACTCCCTTAAGTTGTAATCCTACTGTTATTTTTAGAAACTTGATTGCATTAAAAATCTTAAACGATCAGTAAGGTTGCAATTTCTTAAGAGTATTGTATTAACTCAAGCTTAGAGGGGAGTATATGCAATTAAGGTAAGTCTTGAAAAGGTCCTTAAGTTTTGTGATCTCACTTGTTAAAGAACACTTTCATTGGTCACATTGAGCTTAAGTGAGATGGCTTAATCAAACCCAAGCAATAGTTACACCACAATGCTTGAAGCCTACACAATGGCTCTTCTCCTAAGGTCCTAAGATGCCCTGAGTTTGACTGCACCTACCCTACATCCCTGATGCAACAAATGACCCCCCATATCTCAATGCGTATGATATGTAAGACAGATAACAAAAAGGTAAGAGTGAATTCGAAAAAAATATAGGGGAAGAAGCTTCATGTTTGTCTTTTCTCTTTTATAACAATGCCACCTTAAAACCCTAAAGAATGTATCTAGGAAAGGTAAGTTCTAAAGGTCCTTAAACTCTGTAATCTTACGCATTTCTTACAAAAACGGTTTCTTGGTTACATCAAAGTTTAAGTGAGGTAACCTAATCGATCTCGAACGGTGGTTGCCCCACTACGCTTAGAACTTACACAATGGCTCCCAGTCTAAAGGTCCTAAGACGATTCAAGTTCGACTATATCTATCATGCATTCATGGTACAAGAAATAAATCTACCCCCACGCCCTCTAAATAGTTAAATACATAAAACTAAACCTGCAAAGATATTAATACAATTGTGATACAAAATAAAGAATGAATAAGCAAATAAATTACAATAAGGTGATTTTTAGAGATTAATTTTAATTTTAGAAAGTCGAATGATTAACTCTCTTGACTTCTCCAGTAGAGTCGCCAAGTTGTCGAGCCTAATTTTTCACCCCTCGATTCTTTCATAAAATTAAGTCTTCTCTAAATCGACCAATGTTAAACCCTACTCATTTGCTACTGGCCTTCGACTAGGGTTTAAAGAAAACTAGTTCTTTTATTTTGGAAACAACTTTAGAGTCGCCACCTGACCAGAATCAGGAAAAACAGTAAATTATAACCAATTTAGTAGATTGGTTATAACTTAGCCACTAGTCTAACAATTAAAACTAATTTCGTAAAATGGTTTTTGAAAACTAGAGATTCTAAATCCGGGGGTTAGGAATTTTAAACCCTTATAAGTATCATTAACTTTTCAAATTTAATATTGACTTTATAAATCACCTTTCGAAAAAACAAAACTCAATTTTTCACCTAAATTGGGTAATATGAACAATCTAAACTAAAAAAGAAGATCAGGTCTTTTTATTTTTTTATCATCGCCCCGTAGGTGCCTATATACCCACTATTCAGGATTAGACCTACGTAGTTCTTTTTACAAAAACTTTAGTAGGTTGAGTTGATTTTAATTTTGAAAATAATCGAGTTTACGTCTTACTCAATTTGGTTGGTTTAAGAAATTTTCCTAAAGGGTTCTCAATTGGATTTTATTTTTAGAAATTCTAAACGATCCTAATTTGAAAAATGGTAGATTTATTTTTATTTTATTTGTTGGAAAATCAATTTTCTAAGTGATAAAAAAGTTATTATTTATTCCTTCTACCTTTTATTTTTATTTTTTTTTATTTTTTGGCTAAAACGTGAAAATAAAAAAAAACTAAACTAAATACTTCTTCCTTTTTGTTCTTTTCCTTTTTTTTCATCTTTTTATACATTACAATATATAAAAATAAAAAACAAATAAATGAAACAAAGAAAAAGAAAAGAAAAAAAAAAGCCAAATAAACAAAATAAAGAGAGAATAAGTCAAAATGGGAAAGGGTTGGACCAAGTGTAAGCACATGGGTCGATTCTCGGGTCGTGGGTCGAACTTGGGTCGATCTCAAATCTGGATCTGGGTCGCTTCAACTCTACTTCAATAACATGACGAGGCTTGGTTCAAGTTGATTTGTTAGCCAAAATGAGTGGAGGAAAGAAGATTTGTAAGTTTTAGATTGGGAATATGGGGGTAGGAAGATTGCCACAGGATTTGGGATTCATTTGGAGGGTTTTCGGAGATGAGTAGTGGCGATGGTTGGTGTAGTGGTTGGTTATAGCTACTAGGGATGAGTGGTTAATTGGGTTAGGGGTTTTCGAAGTTAAGGAGTGTTGTAGTGCGATTGGTTTGGATTGCTGGAGTGGCTAGAGCAGTAGTTTGAGGAGAGAAAGTGGCGATGGTGGTAGAAGAGAGAAAGAGCTTGGGAGTGTTTTCAAAAGGGTTATTTATGTTTGAATGACCCCTAACATTCTTTTATACACGAATTGAACCCAGAAATCACGGAAAGTAAAATTCGGATTTGAATGCAAATGTCGAGAAATTCAGTTTTTTCCGAATTTTAGAGCTCTATTTGAATGCTCCTTTGACTAAATTTAGACATGTTATTGGGTCCAATATAGAATATGCTATGCGATAAACAAAATCAAAGCAAGAGATTGAGTGTGAGTGTGCAAAATCTGTGTGAAAATTAGAGCTAAAGTGGAGGGAATAGGCTATTTTTTATTAGGAAAGTGAAGGAAAATTAGGCAAAGGGAAAGAAAGAGAAGGGTAAGAGAGAGAAAATGCTGACATAACACCGACGTGGTGCCATGTCAATACGCACGAACCAACTTAAAGTTGCTACATAGTGCAGTCGAGCCTTGTTTGGTAAATGGGCTTTTTAATAACTTAAGAAATTCTTTGGGCTTAGTCTTTAGATTTTATCCTAAGCTTAAAATACTCCTTGAGATCAGATTTACAATTTTGATTTATATTCCTAAGACTAACAACCACTTCATGGGCCCTTTAGTGGGCTTAAGTTATCAAATGGGCTTGTTTTTAGTTCAAACTAAAGTTAATAACTTTGGTGGGCTTATGGGGCCTTAGTTGAATTTCTTATGGGCTTCAAAACAACTTCTCTTGGTACTTTAACTTGCTGGTCAGATTTTTATTGAAGGCCCATCTTAGAGTTCTAGGCTTGTTTTGAGAGTTTTAAGCTCAGTTTTGAGTTTTAGGCTTTATATGCTTACTATACTTGCTTTAGTTAATATTTTCACTTTGTTCTTTCACTTTTATCATATTTTTAGGCCTCATTAATGCTTTGCATCGAGTATACAATCTTGTCTACATTTGTTTGCTAAAGGGGATAAAACTGGTTTGAAAATTTGAATAAAACTTGATTGCGCATGTTTGAACCAAGCTTAATTCACGCTTCAATGGTGGAAATCGAAGCTTCCATTATATCTTTTGAGTAAGTTTGAACTCAAATACATCAATTTTGACTAGAAACATACTTGGTAGTGATCCTGATTTTGAATTTCTCGCCCAATCTTTAGCTCATCTTTATGTTTCAAATTCATTATAATTAGGAGATGCCATGTTTGTTTCTTACTCAAACACCATAAAAGGAGGTTAGGGATTTTGATTTGAAGATCAAGAATCACTTGAAAACACACATTCAAACACCAATTCACATTTTCTCTCTCTAAGCTCCCATGGTTGAATTACCCCTTTCTCTCTCTAAAAATACTTTAAGCTTGACTACTTACAAAATAAGCCAACATTTGCACTAATTCCTTTACCTCATAAAACCACTATCCACACCTCTAGCAACCACCACATGAGGAGTACGACAACCACCACCGACTACCATCTTGTACCACCACAAAAATGACCTCTAAAAATTGTAGGGTTTGTGCTAAACCATCTTTTACTAATAAGAATCACATGAATGCGTAATTCTACACTTGAAACGCCGCTAGAAACAGCCCCAATTGCACCCACCACGATCGAGTCTTCTTCTTCCTAGTCATGTGCCAAGCACATGTGATCCAACCTAGCTAAACCCACTCCAAATCCACACCTACGACCCACAAGTTTAAGTCCAAGCACAAATCTGGTTTGTATTTTTTTTCCTTCTTTTTCTTTCTTCTCTTTTGTATTTATTTTGCTTTATTCTTATTTTACTTACTAATTTTGAAAAAAAAAAAAAAGAAATTTCTTTTTATTCTTATCTCTCTTTCACAATTTTTTATTTTATGTGAATAAAGTGTTTTAAACAATTTTTTTCTTTATATAACAGTAAAAAGGTAAAAGAAAATTTATCACATAGAAAACTTGTTTTCAAAAAATAAAAAATAAAAAAAGGGAGTAAACCCTTTTTCAAAATTAAGGATATTTTTATTTAAAATTTTTCAAAAATAAAAACACTCAAATTAGGACCCTATTCTAGAATTTTTCTCAAATGATTAGATGGATAGAAAACTTCGATTTGATTGTCTTCAAAATTAAAATTCACTAACATACCTAAAGTTTTCATTGAACAAACTATGGAAAATTTGATTTCGAATGGTGGGTATACAAGCACCCGTAAGCAATAATAAAGTGACTTAAAATAGGAATTTTTTTTTTTATCTTCCTTTCTATAAATAAGTAGATTTAATTTCTTAATTTCTTCTTTTTGTAATTAAAATTAATTTTCTTTCTTTCTTATAAATTAAAATTTTCCTTTCATGCAAAAAGGGTATTTTGAAAAGAATAAAACTAAACTCGAATGGTTATGGTGGTACTTGTTATGGTTTAATAAGTTAGGCCCCAAAAATAAAAACTTTGGTTTTCAAACCATTTTCTAAATTGGTTTTTCTATAGACTAGTGGATAAATTATAACTAATCTACATAATTAGTTATGGCTTAATCTTTTTTCTACTCTAGTTAGGTGGTGATTCCAAAATTTTTTTAAAATTAAAAGAAACTAGATTTTTTGTAATTCTTAGTCGAGGGTTTATATTGAATGGGTATACGGTTCAATATAAATCGGATTAAGGAAAATAAGCGAAAATCGAAAATTTCAAGCTTACAACTATGTCTCTACTATTTTCATTTATCAATTTCGAATGTACTTTCCTCTTTTGCCTCTCAGCATCAGTTTCGGTATCGAGTTTAATTCATAGACCGCATAGCGCTCTAAGCTCAAAATAAGTGATTGCCAAGACTAAGCTCGGATTGGATTCGTTGTTGTTAGTCATCTTAGCTTTAGAATGAATGGCCATAGTGTTTTAAAAAAATGGGCTTAACCATTTAAAAGTAATAACTCAAATCTTGTAAAATCTGTACTTACTAACAGATTTTTTCTTTGAAAACTATGACTTTTGTTGAAATACTTTATTTAAAAAATATTTATTTTACAAAAACTTATGTTACAAACAGAATTACTAATATCTCCTTACTTTATTGGAATGGTTCGAAAAGTCAGAGTTGATGGGAATAAGTGACTATTTTACAAGGTTGACAAGTAATGACTTATTTACAAGAAGAATTATTTATTTATTTTTTTGGGAAAAACTTTTGAAAACCTTTCTTATTAATGGAAGCTAAAGATAACCCATGCTATAGACAACCGGATTGCTAGTATTTCCTAATGAATAGAAAAAGTTAATTAGAAAGGCAACATGATGAAGATGACAAAGCTTCAAAGTGAACAACTGGTAATTGGAGGGTGATAATTTATAAGATTGATGCCTAATGTTATGAAAAGATAACTGGGAGACACTCTAGGGATTATAGTTATTTATAAATGAAGGGTGACAAATATTTACAAGTCGAAGGATTTTTTTATTTCACATGTACATGTATTATTGTACAAAATTTTTCAATACAAATAAGTAGCACCAAACAATACAGTAAATAAATAAATAAATAGTTAATACACAATAAAAGCACACTCATGCAAATGTTGGGTTAATAACTGAATAATAGTGTAATAATTTATTATCATAAAAATTTTTGAGTTGCAATTTTATTATAACCCTAAGGATTATATTGATCCAAGTACAAGTGGCCTAGACCCTTATTAGGTGAACAATTTTTTTATAGGTAAAAAAAAAATAATGAATTACTAAAAAAATATTATACAACAACAACTATCATATATGATAAGTTACAAGGAAATATTTTGTAAAGGAATACATTAAAATAGTATACAACCACTATATCATATGGGGAAATAATAAAGTTGCAACTCCTTACTTGTGGTTATTATTATTATTATTTTTTTGAAAAACATTGCACTAATATTCATTTAGTAGCTCATAAAAGGTTAAATGTAGTCAATGGGTTCTATCTTGAATTTTGTTGCACAACCTTTTACTTATATATAAAAAAAATTATAATGATGCATGTTACAAATAATATATACATTAAAAACATATAGTAAAATACAAAACATCAAGTAAAAATTGAAATATAAAAAAAATGCAATGATTATACACACATTAAGTAAAAATATAAAAAAAAATGCAATGTTAATATACATACATGCTATACAATAAAGATTGGTAATTAATAAATTGCAAGTATAATAAAGAAAATTATTATGACTCGGTAGTCAATATTTATGTACATTATAAGTGTATATGTTGTTAATTATTTTTTAGTCTTTGAAAGTAAAGCCCAATTGACTGTGAGTCATAATAATTTTCTTAATTGCTATAATTTAAGAATTACTAACTATTTATTTTATAATGATGGACAAGGTAGGGTCTATGAGCCTCAAGTTTTGTAGCCTTATACATTCTTAGGAAAATGATTTGTAGGCTACATCAAAGTAAGAGTAGGCTCACTTATCATCACTAGGTGAGGGTAAGTGTCACAACTTGGGGGAGTGATCAAGTTGTGGCAATATTGCCGTATAATACAAGAAGATCTGAGATCAAGTACTATTCTTGACTAGGAACCTTCGATGCATTACATAAGGTGTCTTATAATCTCAACTTCCACCAGGAGACCAGTATTAAGTAATAACAAAGCATTTAATATAAATTATGTTGATCGTCAGATTTGATTTGTTACATTCACTTATCTACTCGGTTGATGAGATGCCGAGTGATTCACCTCTCGGCAAAGGCTAACCAAGATGGCCATATCTGGTTTAAACTTAAGTGGTGTAAATGGTTATTCCTTGGTACAGTTCAATTACAAAACTATTCACTACTCCTATTTTTCAAGAATGTACTTGATCACGAGGTCTTCACATGTCCTAATAATCATGTGATTAATTGCTGTTTTAAATACTTGGCATTCTCCTATAAATATAAAGAAGAAGCACTGTAAGAACGATTTGACAACTCATAACTATTCATCTTATCTTCTCTAAAATTCACTTACTAACTTAGGTATCAGAGTAGTTACATCAGATTATCCCCGGTACTTTTTAGCTCTTTGTACTTTGCAGGAAGGAAATCATCCGAAAATCATATAATGACAAATTATACCTTAATATCTAAATCCAACATAACATAAATATAGATGGGGGTATATGGTTTCCCTTAGTATAAGTCATAGAGACCTAAAATAAAATAATACCAATGGTCTATACTACTCAATGTACTATAAGATATAAATAAACTTAGAGTCTAAATAACATTTAAGTGACCACTCGTGCTCTCTTATTCTTCTCTTTGACCATTCCCAAGCTAATAGAACTAACCTCAAGCATTCCATGGCCTGACACCAACCAAAGATCTTGCTGCAGCAATAAACTATAAAGAGATAAGCTACAATTGCTTAGTGACTAACCTTCTTACAGATACCTAATTTTTATCCTCTTTATTTTATTTTATTTTATTTTATTTTCTTTCTTTTCTCAATAGGCCTTAAATTAGGAAATACACAAAAAATAAGAAATTAGAGAAAACCCCAAAAATTAAAAAAATAAGAATTTTAGGAAAATACAAAATATATATAAAATAAGAAAAAACTAAAAAAAAAAAGAAATTAGGAAAAATACCAAAAATAGGAAGTCTAGAAAGAAACCCTAAAAAATAAGAAAAAATAAAAAAGATTGAAAAATTGAAAAAATAAAAGATTTTGGAAATACTATTTTATTAGGGTAGATATTTTTTTAAAAAATTTTGAAATAAGTTTAGAAGTTAGGCTGTTTGGCATAGGCTTAGATTTGAATTTAGTCCAAACTGACTTTGTCCATATGTGCAATTTAATTATACATATGGATAAGGCACAAGCTAACAGCCTAATGGATAAGTACTTGAATATTGCATGAGGTTACTCAAGGTCTTGGGTTTGAATCTTAGCAAAGGTACGGAGGCCTTTTTATTTTTGTAACTAGTATACTGCCACATCCAAGTCTATTTTGCAATTTCACCATTATTTTAGTAAAATTGCAAAATTAAAGGGACAAAAAATGGCTAAAACATGTCTAACCAAGCTAGGAAAATAGGGAAAGAATCTAAGAATTGGGGAAAGAGAAAGAAAGGAGGAAGAGATTCAGGTCAAGCATGTGCGTGTGCGCTTGGCTTGGCACGTATAATTCACGTACCCAACAAAAACGTGAAAGTGGATGCTTTGCATCTACAAATTTTGTAGACTAAGGTCCATATTAAGGGCCTTCGACCCTATTTTCAATTACACAAACTAGGTGCCACCTAATTCGACCCTTTACTTTTTTTTCTTTAAAAAAAATATTAAAAAAGAAGAAGAGAGAAAAAAAAATGAAAATAAAAATAAAATAAACACTAAACCTAATTCGACCTTAATTCTTTTTTTTTTTTTCAATTTTTTTTATTTTTCTTAATTTCCTTTTTTTTGTAATTTTTTTTAATTATGACCCCTTTTCCTTTATCTTAAAAATATATTATAGGAAGACAAAAATGGGGTGTCTACAATAGCTTACCTACCCATCCCCAAAATAGATATGATTCTTAATTCCCCAAGGAAATGCCCAAGCCAAACACAATCCTCATAGAGAAGCTCATTATCAGACTTTTCTAAAAACCCTAGACACAAAAGTCTGAACACAAATAACAAACATTCATACCTATTTCAACCTACGTTAAGCCAAAAAAAATGCCCAAACACATAGCTTATTAACTTTACTCCAAGCTTCTTCTACCTATGCTTATCATTTCCAAGCCAAAAAAAGTCCTAAACACTCACTCCACAAAACTGGCCCATCCGCTCTAACCCTAAAATCGAATACAAAGTTAATCTCCACTATGAATTATTCTACCAATAAGCCTAATGAGCTTGATTTAAGGGGTAATAAAAGGACCTATCTATGTAATTGAGTCTAAAGGGGTAATCTTTTAAAGACAGAAGGCCATGTGACCCACTAGCGCATCATAAAATATTCAAACTTGCCTTGCAAGACCAAGGCAAATGAAGGGCAAACATGTCGAGCCCTATTTCGATTTCCTTAATTTAATCTATATCAAGTCCAGTCCGCTTAATATAAATTACTCGATATTAAACTAAGGAAAAGAAAATGTTGTTTTAAAAAAGAAAAAAGGAGTTACCAACCAGTTTAACCGATGAAAATAAAATTAGGGTTTTCGAGTGGGAAAACCTCAATTTGACCACTAGTCTGCGGATATTCTAAAAAATTAATTTTTTAGAAAATTAAACCAGAAAAATCAAGTTTGGGGACTAACCTATTAAGATTAAGTCACCATATAAAAATTAAAAGAAATTGATAGGCTTTTATTTTTATAATTTTTTAACAAAATTAAAAATATACCTAAATAGGCAAAAGTAACTAAAAATAATTTTACTATTATTTTTTATTACGAATTTCTAAAAAAAGGAAAAAAATTTTATTTTTTAACGGTTACCCTAAAGATACCTACGTAGCTGCTAATTGGGATTAAACAGACCATAGTTCTTTTTTTTATAAAATTTTTAGTGAGTGAGTTAATTTTATATTAAAAACCGAGCTAGGTTTATGTTTTTTATCAATTTATTATTTTTAAAATAACTAAAAAAATCTAATTTTTCTAAATTAAATAAATAAAAACCCTAACTAACACTCTTAAAAAAACTAAATTTATATTTTTTATTATTTATTATTTAAAAAACTAACTACCAAAAATATATTTTTATTAAAAAATGATTTTTTTAGGAAAACCCTAATTTAACAAAATTGCAAAATAAATAATAAAAAAAAACTACACTTAAACACAAAAAATTAATTACTAATAAAAATAAATAACCAATAAAGCAAACCATTTAAAATTACTAAAAATAAACAAAATAAAATAATAAATAAAAATTATAAAATAAAAAACTAGAAAATTACCTAGAATTAGATGGTCGGTGTTGGGCAGTAATGGGAAGTGTTGGGTGTGCATGAGCGTGACAACGGGCAAGAGCCTAGGCGGCGTGGGCGTGTGTCTAGGCGATGAGGGCAATCGTTGGACGAGCATGGGCCAGCATAGGCATGAGCCTAGGTGGCGTAGGTATGCATTTGGGCGGTGAAGGCATGCATCAAGTGAGCACGAGCAAGCGTAGGTGTATACCGAGTGAGCATGGGCGTACACCAGGCGAGCATAGGCATACATCAGGCAAGCGTAGGTGTACATCGGGCGAATGTGGGCATGCACCAAGCAAAGGGCGACATTAGGCGAGCACGAGCATACATTAGGCGAACACGGGCGAGGGTGGGCATGCACTAGGTGAGCGTGCACTGGGCAAGCGAAGGTAAGGCATTAGGTGAGTACGGCATTGGAGTAGGCAATGTGGGCGGCAGCATGGGGCAACTAGGCAGTAGCTCTAACAATGTGGGTAGTAGTGTGGGTAACAACGTAGAGCGACTAGGCAATGCTTCAAATGATGTGGGCGGTAATTATAGCATACATGTACAGTAGTGACACAGTAGTGGTTATGGTAATGTGTGCGGTAGTATGCAGTGGTGTATGGCAACGGCGCGTGTGGTATAGCATGTAGTAGTATATGTGGTATGGGTGGTGGTACGTAGAGTTACGTGTAGAGTGTGTAGTGTTTTTAGGTGTGTGTGATTAAAAAGAAAATCCTTCTTCTTCTCTCTGAATCCCTAGCCAACATGCTATTTATGAACTCAAAATCAAATCTTTCATATCAAGATTGCAATTCTTCTAAGATTTACCCTAGCTTCTAGAAATCCTAGTTAGCTCAAGCTTTTCTTTCTAGGCTTGACCTGATCTAAGTTAGCCCAATAATCCCCTAATCTGATTAAACAAACTAATTAATTCAGTACATCTTGTTACTTGATCCAACAACTCAACTTATTTCAACTTGACACGACTCGACTCATGACTCCACTTACTATGACCTAACTTAATTTTCTTCTTTCCTTTTTTTTTATTTTTCTTTTAATTTTCGTTTTTTATTTTTATTGTATATTTTTTATTATTTTTATTTTTATTTTATTAACCTGGCTCAATTAACAAAATTAAAAAAAAAAAAATTGGCAAAAATAAGATATCTACAACTGCCCTTCTTTGTAATGAAGTTCAATTAGAACTTTGCTAGAAAGACAAATGAGATACCTATTTTTGCCAAACCCTACATTGAACTGATCATGTAAGCTGTATTTTATTTTTATGAAGGATATCAACTTGAAAGGTTGATGTAAAGAATAAACTACCCATCTTGAAAGGACTGGGCAAATGAATGCCTGTCTCGAAAGAATAGAGCAAAAGGTTATGGGGCCTATCTTGAAAGGATAAGGCTTAATAGTATCTATCTTGGAAGGATAGGGCTTAATGGTGTCTATCTTGAAAGGATAAAGCAAAAATTTTAAGGAGGCCTATCTTGGAAAGACAAGGCTTAATGGTGTCTATCTTAGAAAGATAAGACAAGAACCATTAGAGGTAAAATTAACTTGTTTTGGTTTAATGAATAATCTGAAAAGGATAGATCTCTCCAAGATTCCTTTTGGTTTGTAATTTGAAGATGATAGATCACTTCAAGATTGATTTTCAAAACTAGCTTAATTCCTCAAAAGACCTTTTTTTTTCCAAAATTATTTTTTCTGGGACTAAAGGATCTCTCAGATAGCAACTGATTGGCATGCTTACATCGACTCCCAATATTCACTCATTCAATTAGCAAAATTTCTTCAGGGTCTGTGCTTGCTTCTTTTTTCTCTTTTCCCTTTTTCTTTTCTTTCTTCTTTTATTTTATTTTCCTTTCTTCTCTTCTTTCCTTTGAATCTTGTGACTGAACCATGCCCACGCCTTGAATTTGCTTCGTCCGATTTCGAATCTCAATTTCTACTCTTCATGACTTTTGAATAATAAATCTCTTTTCGAATGAACAAGATTAAATTATTAAGAACATTTAATTTAAATTTATCTAGTGATTCAGACTCAATGGTAAGTGTTTGGTATTTAAGTGTATGTTGCTAAGAAACAGAGTTTATTGGTGGAGTGTTTGTTAGTTAATGACCATCCAAATTCGAAAACATTCATGGATATCAACTTTACTTGTAAACAATGAAAGATTAACTACAAACTATTCAAGAAAAATTGGAATCCTTATTAAAACTCCATTTTCATGGATAATACAACTTGATTGCATCCGAATTCACTGGTCCTCTTAATTCTGGGCCATCCATCTCTATCAATACTAATGCACCTTCTGATAATACCTTTTTCACCACATAAAGGCCTTCATAATTCAGAGCAAACTTGCCCTTAGGGTCTTTTACGTTTGGTAATACTTTCTTCAACACTACATCTCCTTGTTTGAAGTGCTTTAGATGTACTTCCTTATTAGAAGCCCGGATCATCCGTTATTGGTAGCACTGATCATGACATATCACAGCAAGCCTCCTTTTAGCTAAGAGATTCAAATGCTCCATTCTCTTCTCCACCCACTTTGCTTCATTGAGTTGAGTTTCTGCCAATACTTGGAACGAAGGTATTCCTACTTCTACTAGTAGTACTGCTTCAGTTTCGTACACCAATGAATACGGGGTTGCACCAGTAGAAGTTCTGACTGAGGTTCTATGAGCTATGAGAGCAAAGGGAAGCATCTCATGCCAATCCTTATGTATGATCGCCATCTTCTCAATGGTTCTTTTGATGTTCTTATTAGCGGCTTCAACGAATCCATTCATTTGAGGTCAATATGGAGTTAAATTTTTGTGATTGATCTTGAACTGGCGGCACACTTCATCCATCAACTTGTTATTCAAATTCGTCTCGTTGTCTATAATAATAGACTCGGGCGCACCATATTTTGTAATAATGTCTCTTTTCAAGAATTTGATCACTACTTCTTTGGTCACCATAGCATATGATGCCACTTTGACCTACTTAGTAAAATAGTCAATTGCCCATTTGAAGCCATTGGCAAAATTGGACCAATCATGTCAACTCCTTACACCGAGAAAGGCTAAGGAGCTGACAACACATGCAATTCTTAGGGAAGAGCATTGATTTTATTAGCATACACCTGACACAAGAGACAATACCTCACATACTTGATACAATCCAATTCCATCATCATCTAGAAATACCCCATTCTCATGATTTTCCTGGCTCGCATATACCCATTTATGTGAAGACCATAAACTCCTTCATGCACTTCTTTTATCAATTTCTCGGCTTCCTTTTCATCCACACACCTTAGCAATATTGCATTTGATGACCTCTTGTATAACGTAGCCCTACTAAATAAGAAATGAGTAGCCAACCTTCTTAAAGTCTTTCTATCTTTTCTATCAACATCTTCAGGAAATTCTCCCATTTGAAGTAACTTTTTGATATTATGATACCAAGATTCTTTTGTTCCCTTCCCTTCAATTGCAAGGCAAAAAACTGGTTTTTCTTCTACCTAAATCTTCAAGGGCTAAATTTCTATTTCGTCTGTAACTTTCACCATTAACGCTAATGTAGCCAATACATCAGCAAACCGATTCTGGATCCTTGGAATATAAGTAAATGAAATCTCTTAGAATTTTTCAACTAGCGTACTTAAATGTTCGTGATAAGGTATTAATTTCTCGTCCTTCATCTTATATTCCCTTGAGATCTAGAGAATTATAAGGGAAGAATCTCCGTACACTTCTAATTCTTATATTCCCATATCTAGCTCCATTTTGAGCCCCAAAATGTAAGCTTCATATTCTGCTTTGTTGTTGGTATATGGAAATGTTAATCTTGCTGCCATAGGAAAATGATTATCCTCAAGTGATACCAATACTACTCCTATCCTACGTCCAAGCATATTGGCTACTCCATCAAAATACATTTTCCATCCTAACTTCTCACCACTCAACTCGTTTGCCACCATCAAATTTTCATCAGGAAATCATACGTCTAAACCCTCATCCTTATCTTCTAATGGGTATTTTGCCAATTAATCAACCATTGCCTACCCCTTAACTGAACTTTGACTTACATACTTAATATCAAACTCAAAGAGTAGCATCTGCTACTTCGATATTCTCCAAATCAACACCGACTTTTCCACTAAATACCTCAACAGGTCATGTTTTGTCAGCAACTCTATTGAGTAATAGAGAACGTACTGCTTAAGTCTATGCATCACCCATACTAAAGCGTAATACGTTATTTCCACTTCTGAGTGCTTTTGCTTACCTTCCATGAATTTCTTCTCAAATAGTATATAGGATGCTCTTTTCTTTCCTTTTCGTCTTTCTGCCCCAGCATGCATCCCATCGAATCGAGGAGAATCGTTAAATAAAGGATCAATGGCTGTCCCGGTGTGGGAGTAACCAGTAAAGGAGGATTCATGAGATATTCTTTGATTTTAGCAAATGCGTGCTCACATTCTTCATCCCACCCTATCACGACATTCTTCCTCAATAGTTTAAACAACAGCTTGCATCTATTAGTTAGCTGTGATACAAACCAGGTGATGTAATTTAATCTTCCTAGTAATCCTCTAACTTCTTTAATAGTCTTAGGTGCAGATATGCTTATGATCGCCTTGACTTTATCTGTGTCTATTTCGATCCCTCTCCTACTAACTATAAAACCCAACAATTTGCCCGAAGTCACTCCAAAAGTTCGCGCAAAATATCTATGTAGTTTTCATTCTCTTTGGATTTAGTGATCATATCATCTACATAAATTTCGATTTCTTGATGCATCATGTCATAGAATAAGGCAACCATAGCACATTGATAAGTTGCCCCAGCATTTTTTAACCCAAATGGCATTACACGATAACAAAACATTCCCCAAGTGGTAACAAACATTGTCTTAATTTTATCTTCTTCCACCATTTTAATTTGATTATACCCCGAGAAACCATCCATAAACAAGAAAAGATCATTCCTAGCTATATTATCCACTAATACGTCAATATGTGGTAAAGGAAAATTATCCTTTAGTGTCACCTAGTCAAATCACGGAAATCTCCACAGACACTAACTTTCCTATTTTTCTTCAACACTGGCACCACATTGGCCACCCATTCAAGGTAATCTGATATTTTTATGAATCCAACTTCTTGACTTCTTCTTTAATTTTAAAGAGTAGATCTGGCCTAAATCGTCTAAGCTTTTGTCTTTTTGGTTTAATTTCTTCCCTGGTTGCAACTTGTGAACCACAATAAACAAGTCTAAACCGAGCATATCTTCATAAGACTAAGCGAAGATATCTAAGTATTCTGATAACAATTGTGATAACTTCTGCTTCTAATCATTCGTTAAATCACCACCAATTTTCAAATTTTGTAGATTTTCCTCTGTTCCCAAATTAATCACATCTATTAGTTTGTCAATAATCACTTTACCCTGTTCATGTCAATGCCAATTCTCCTAAATTTCGTTTATAGTCTCAATATCATCTCCAACGTCTAACCCAATAAGGCCGAAAGCGATATTGGTACTTCCATCGTTTACATGCATGAGATATCCATTACGTTCATCATTTTTATCAAATCTTTAGGAGTAAAGGAAAAAGAAAAGGACAACAAATAATTAACAAGGAAGAATTGATAGGAAGAAAGAAAGGAATTTTATTGAATGAATTAATTCAAATTGTCTGACAAAAAAGACCTAACTAATCGAACTAATTATCAAAATCGAATGTTCCTAATTAATCTAATTTTGTGTTTCTAGAGAGACCTATTCATGGGAACGGAAAACCAATTGCACAAAAAAACTGGTACGTCGACATCTTCTCTCTCATTCGGACCGATGTTGCATTACTGAGTCAAAGCCTTAGATAAATTGGCTACTTCAAGTTCTTGAACATCAGCTGGTGCTGGGAATGTCTGACGAATGTCTGGAAAATTCATGTGAGCATAGTACAGCTGATCCCTTCTTTTACTCCTGGTTTTAGCCTTCATTTCTTGAATCTCCTCTTCAATGGGCTCATATCCAAGCCTGAACGTTCCAATCTGCTGCTTAAGCTATTTCAAATGACCCTATGCCCCCTATCTTACTTCTTCGATCATACTGACTTCATTAAAAATTTGTAACCCTAGCTCTTCCAATTCTTCATCCCTAACGTAAGGAATGGTCGTTTCTTTGTAAATCTCATAATCCTGTTCCCTAAGAATAGTAACCAACTGTCCATCAGCTATGAACCTCATTTTTTGATGTAAGCTGGACAGAATTGCCCTTGCTGAATGAATCCACAATCTTCCTAACAGAAGATTGAAAGTTCGTGAGATGTCAAGAACATGGAAAGGGATAGAAACACCTATGGCCAATTTCGACCTGGAACCCGATTTCTCCAATTATCTTCCGTTTTGATCCATCAAAAGCCCTTATTGAAATCAAGCTGGGCTTTATTTCAATTGCAACAACTCCAAGTAAATTTAATGTCACTAAAGGACATACATTCAATGATGACCCATTATCTATTAGAACTCAAGCAACCACTTTTCTTGCACACTTAACCACTACGAAAAGGGGCTTCGTATGCTGGTCTCCTTCTTTACCCAATTCATCTAGCAAAAATGAGATCTGATCCATTGAAAATATTAAGTTTACCACTAACCCCAGTTTTTCCATAGAAATCCCTTCAAGTACCTTGACCTCCTTCAAAATTTTAATCAATGCCACTCTATGAGTATTTGATGACAACAGCAAGCCTATAAAAGAAATCTAGGCCGGTACCTTGGCTAATTGATCCATTATCTTATATTAACTAGCTTTCATTATCTTCTTGGCAACATTTTGATCTTTATCTTCCGTATCTTCAAAGATTTTTCGAGAAGCCTCTTCCACAATGAATTTCCTCTTGGCTTCCTCATGCCGATCATAAACTCGTCCTGAGCGGGTAAGCCCACTGACCAAAGGTAATGAGGCCCTAGTCGTTTAATTCACTGCTTGGTAATCCAAAGGTGCTACTTTATAATTCTTTAGGGCTATCAAGACATTCAAAGCGTTCTTCTTAAGCTTTCCCGATTCCTCAACTTTCTTAGTCTTTCCATCATATTCAAAAATCAGCAGCTTGGGCCCATCTCCAATCATTCTAACCATCCTAGCCGCCTTCTTAGCTTCCACAATGAGTTTGTCCTCTTCCTTAAATTCTAGATGCCATCCAATGGGCGGGGGCGTCAGTGTATATGGCGGGTGAATCGGCATAATCCACCAAATACTCAAACTTCCGTGTTCGTTCTCCTAAGGTGTCAACAGTCGGATCCCCGGCTTCATATCTCTTTCTTAGCTCTCTCTGAGTACTTCTCTTTCGCGGTTTTAGAATTATCATAGCCATGATATCGACTTTCTTCATCTTTCCTTCCTTAAGTAGTCAATATATCACCGGTCTGGTTCGAGTCCTATCCCAAAGATTCATATCTTGCAAGTACCCAACCTTCTTTAGATTCCATGCTATCTCCTCAATAATGATAGGGAGACTGTCTAGGTCGATTTCTAGTTCAGAAGCTTCAACAATAATCATATTGATCGAATGTCCATGATTCGATAGAAGGTTATTAGCCACGTTAGGAGTGGGAGTTTGGATGAAATCTAATTAAACCAATTTGGCATCAATAAGATCCTAGATTTTATGTCTGAATCTCCAACATTGGTCAGTAGAATGCCCTACTTGCCCCAGGTGATAATCATATCAAAGCTCCAGGTTATAATCCCTCAATCTTTGCCCTTCTCTCAGTATTTCAAATGTCAAGAGATTCTCCTTCCTTAATCATGTGAGAACCTGACTTAAAGGAATGGGAATATGTTTGAACTGTCTTCTTTGTGGGCGGTTGTTCTGATTTAGACTTGGCGGAGGATTAGATCCTCCAGTCATAGCTACTAGGGCTATGGATCTGACAAGGTTACTGGTATCGACAATGCCGATAATAGTTTCCTTAGCTTTGTTGGAAAATCTTAGGGGAGGTATCTTCTTTTTAGCTGTTTCAAGATTAGAGAGCCTCCTAGTAGCAATGGGTTTTTCAATTCGGCTTCTTGAGGCTATAATTTTTACAAAATTGGAAGTAGGGTGCCCAACCAAGTATTGGTAATACGGGGTTCCAAGAGTATTAGTGAAAGCGAAGGTTAAATCCTTTTCAGTTAAGGGTGGAGTCATCCTAGCTACCATGCCCCTCCATCTTTGGGCATATTCTTTAAAATTCTCATTGGTCTTCTTTTGTAGATTGTTCAGATCCTACATAGACGAGGCCACTTCAATGTTGAATTTATATTAGTTATAGAAAACCCGTGCTAACTTATCCTAAGTATCAATTTCATTTAGGGCATACCAGGTTAAAGCGGGCCTAGTCAAGCTCTCCTGAAAAGTCTGGACCATCACCTTGTCACACTTCCTATATTTCCCTCATTTTCCTAATGTATAACCTAGTGTGGAGTTTCGGGCAGCCAATCTAATCGTATTTCTCAAATTCCGGCACCTTAAATCTTTCTAGGAAGTCATTGTCTTCATAGGTCGGCAAACTAATCATTCCCATTTGCTCAAACCCATTCACCATTTCGAGGGTTTTCATCTTTTCGGTTAACTTCTGCATGACCTTTCTTTCCATTTCACGATATTTCTCTTTGATCTCGTTCCTCCATACCTCAGCATTAGGGGCTGATTCTTCATCTTCCAGTTCAGAGGGAAGGGTCGTTTCTACATTCCGGTTTGGGTTAGCTAGAGATCCTTGTCTGTCGTTAAGGATCCCAATAGCCTGAGTGAGAGCTTGAATCTGTTTGGCCATCTTGTTCATGTTTTCTTCCAGAGTCACTACTTTTGGGTCAAGCTTGGTTTAATTGATGTTTCTAGTACCCTGAGTCGACATCCTTGCATTAGAACAAAAGAATATCGAGCTTTTAGTTGAGTTTGCTCGCTTGGATACTATTTTCAAGATCCTATGTGAAAACCCAAGTTTTAGAATTTTTGGTGAATTAAAGATTTTTTTTTTTGTTTTTTTTTCCATTTTTGTGACATTTGTTATTCTGTTGTTGGCCTCTTTTTGTGTGTTTTTTTAAATGTCAAATAAACAAACAAATAAATAATAATAATGAGTAAAAGACTGCAAAATTAATGAAAATTTTATTTACTAAAGCTACAAATTTATTAATCATAAGATCCAACTTGTACAACGGACTAAGTAAAAGGAAAAGAAAAACTCCTTACTAATTTTCAAAAAAAAAAACTTAAATCTTATATCTACAAGAGTCGATGGATCTGGTTAGGACAAGCTTCATCAACTTCCCTCATAAGTTTTCGTACCATAACATCCCTTTCTCAAATCTTGCTCCTCAAGAATTGATTTTCCTCTAGCAATCTCTCATTTTCCAATCTTAACTCTTCAACGATCCTCTTACTTTCTTAAAACTAAGCTTCAACTTTAGCTTGTATGGTGTCTTGGTAAGCCCGCTTAGTGGATAAAAGATGTGCTGGATCTAGCTCATGTCTAAATGCATCTAGAGCTTCATACCGTACTTTCCAGTCTTCTCTAATTGATCATAAATAAACTGCTTGGTGGCTCAGTATTCTCCTTTGCCCCTTAAAGTTCCTACATTAACTATCTTCTTGACTTCTCTTCGTTCCC
This sequence comes from Lumnitzera littorea, assembly GCA_024138015.1. Taxonomy (NCBI): domain Eukaryota; kingdom Viridiplantae; phylum Streptophyta; class Magnoliopsida; order Myrtales; family Combretaceae; genus Lumnitzera; species Lumnitzera littorea. The sequence goes on from JAMXBB010000007.1 coordinate 71,041,937, forward strand.
ACAGCTTCATGAGTTCTGCTAATCATTGGATTAGAGTACTCGTGGGTAGATAAGGATCTTGATAATTTATTATGGCAACATCCAAGGAGTCTCTATAGGCTATCTCTTGCAGTAAGCTCAGCTGTCTGATGAAACAAGCTAGGAAATATTCGGTACAACCCGTAATACCAATTAGGGGAACTCCTGCATAATCGGTGTACCCTAAGACAACTTGAGTGTAATGGCTCCATTTAGCTATCCACATAAAGTCTACTGGCAACATTTTGCTGACAACTGACACCCATCCCTTAAACTAAGCTTCATTCGATACCTTGAGGTGGCGGGCAAAGTCATCAATCAGGTCCATATTCTCTGTCAATGACTCTCTAAGAAAATTCCCTCCATGCCCTTATCTGTAACTAAGAAACCATATGGTAAGGATTATAGGGTTAGCTATGAAATAACCGTACCCTTGCTTCTTCAGGTGGGTAAGTGTCTTGAACTGTTTTGCCAATAGCACCAGTATATAGGATTTACCAGCTAGGAATTGAATCACTAGCTCGGCAACCTTATAATAGACCTGACCATATCTGAAAGGAAACAGCACTGTTCCAAACATTGCTACAATAAATGCGTTAACCCTCTTTTTGACCCACAATTCATATCCTCCACAAAAGATCTAACAATATTTCTAGTAGGCATTTGGGCTTGAAAACTACTCCACCAATCTTAGGATGTTGAGACATTTTTGGCCCTCTAAAGATAAGAATGGGGCCAAGGCTGACTTCTTAACTCCCAACAGCGTTATAAATATTTTCTCAAGCTGGACTCTGAGATCAAGGATAGCTATGCTTGCTTCGAGAGGCGGGGCACTAAGTAACTGCGAGTATTCTTCTATGGTGGGTATCAATACATGTAAGCCGAAGTTGAAAGCTACAGATTCTAGATCCCAGTAATGGCTAAGGGCCTGGATTAGAGGCTAATGGAGCTGGACTCACATAAGGGATATGACCAGCCCGATCTTCTTGTAGACGTGATTTTGCTTAGCAGGTAGAAGCTGGTTCAACCAATTTTTTAGGATGGCTTCGAGGAAATAGTACTTGTCCAACTAAACTTCATAGACGGGCTTTGAACTAATACTACCCTGACTCTCCATTTCTATATTACAAAATGATATAAATGAAATAAAAATGCAATAACTATTTACAACAAGGACACTAAATTTAGAATAAAGTTGGATCCGATGTTAATAATTTTGCAACTTTTTCAAATATTTCCTTAAAAATTGCGCAGCCTTTCACTGACTAAAGGGTAATAAAAAATAAAACACATATAATGCTAAGAATAAAAGATTCACAAAAAAACAAACGTAATCAAATATATAGAAATACAATATGTTACACATGCATGCAATGCAATAGGAGTCAGTAATTTAATAAATTGTAGAAATTATGATAAATCGGCAGTCAAAGAACACCCCTATATATAAGTATATTTAAAATATGATTTAATAAAAATGAAACTCGTGTATACTTATATATAAGGGTTAAAAAAAATTAATTGAAAATGGACGATGAACTGACCACAAATTAAATCGAACTCCTATAATTTAAAAAAAAATAACTACCCCTTTTTCGAAAAGAATGATGCAAGAGGGTAGGGTCTACAGGTCCTAAGCTCTATAGCTTCAAGGCATTCTAAAGAGAAGTTTGGTGGGCTACATGAAAGCCTGAGTAGGCTCCCCTACCACTGCTAGGCTAGGGTAATGAACCCAACGACCTGAGGGTTACACAATAGCTGCTCGTTCTAGGTTCCTAAGATGGCTCATGTCCGACAACATCTAAATATACAGATGGTTACTAAAAAAAAAAAAACAACCCTAATTCCCCTAAAGGTCCATTGGGCCAGGCTTTTTCTTAGGGCCTGCATCGCCAAAAATCTATTAGTACAACTATAGTAAAAAAATAAATAATAATAGAGAAGCCCATCGACTAATTTTCAATTTTCACATGGCTAGCCTATCAAGCAAGTCCCCAATGGAGTCGCCAATTCTGTCGAACCCTATTTCGATTTCCTTAATTTAACCTATATCAAGCCCAGTTCACTTAATATAAATTACTCGATATTAAACTAAGGAAAAGAAAATCTATTTTAAAGAAAAAATGGAGTCACCAACCGGTTCAACCGGTAAAAATAAAATTAGGGTTTTCAGGTGGAAAAACCCTAATTTGATCACTAGTTTTCGAATATTCTAAAAATATTGATTTTTTAAAAAATTAAACCAGGAAAACCGGGTTCGGAGGCTAACTTATTAAAAATAAGTCACCATGTGAAAATTAAAAAAATTTGATGGGCTTTTATTTTTATAATTTTCTAACAATATTAAAATATACCTAATTAAGAAAAGTAACTAAAAATGATTTTTTTATTACGAAAGGGGACTAAAAATGATTTTTTAATAGTTGTTTCAAAAGTGCCTACATACTCGTTAATTGAAATCAAATCGACTATAGTTCTCTTTTTTTTTTTATTTTTAGTGAGTGAGTTAATTTTATATTGAAAACCGAGCTAGGTTTATATTTTTTATCAATTTATTATTTAAAAAAAACTTAAAAAATCTAATTTTTCTAAATTAAATAAATAAAAACCCTAACTAACTATCTTAAAAAAAAAACTCAATTTAGATTTTTTTATTATTTAAAAAAAACTAAGTGCCAAAAATATATTTTTAATAAAAATGATTTTTTCAGGAAAACCTTAATTTAACAAAAATTGAAAAATAAATAATAATAAAAAAACTGCACTTAAACACAAAAAATTAATTAATAATAAAAATAAATAACCAATAAAGAAAATTAATAAAAATAAACAAAATAAAATAAAAATTAAAAATGGGAAACTTACCTAACGTTGGATCGTCAATGTTATGTAGTGATGGGCAATATTAGGCGTGCACAAGTGAGACAGTGTACAAGAGCCTAAGCGGCATGGGCATGCATTTAGGCAGTGAAGGCGTGCGCTGGACGAGCACGAGTGAGCGTGGGCATGAGCCTAGGTGGCGTGGGTATGCGTTTGGGTGGTGAAGGCGTGTGTTAAGTAAGTACGGACGAGCATAGACGTATACCAGGAAAGCGAGGGCGAGTTAGGGGCGATACTAAGTAAGCGTGGGTGTGCACTGGGCGAATACGAGTGAGCGAAGGCAAGGTGTTGGGTGAGCACGGGCGATGGAGTGGGCGATAATGGCGGCAATGTGGGGCAACTGGGTGGCGACTCCAACGATGTAGGCGATAGCGTGGGCAACAGCGTTGGGCAATTAGGCAATGACTTCGACGATGTAGGTAGTAGTTATGGCATGCATGTACAGTGGTGATACGATGGTAGTTGTGGTGGTGGGTGTGGTAGTGTGCGATGGTATGTGTGGTGGTGTATGGTGACAGCGCATGTGGTATGCCATATGGCGGTACGTATGGTGTGGATGGTAGCATGTAGAGTTGTGCATGGAGTGTATGGTGTTTTTAGGTATGTGTAATTAAAAAGAAAAACCCTCTTCTTCTCTCCAAATCCCTGGCCAACATGTTATTTACAAACTCAAAATCAAATCTTTCGTATCAAGATTGTGATTCTTCCAAGATTTACCTTAGCTTCTAGAAACCCTAGTTAGCTCGGGCTTTTCTTTCCAGGCCCAACCCAATCTAAGTTAGCCCGATAATTTCTTAATCTAATTAAACAAACTAATTAATTTAGCCCATCTCACTACTTGATCTAATAACTCAACTTACTTCAACTTGACATGACTTAACTTGCTATAACCTAACTTAATTTTCTTCTTTCCTTTATTTTTTATTTTTTTTATTTTTTATTTTATTAACCTAGCTCAATTAACAAAATTTAAAAAAATTGACAAAAATGAGATGTCTACAAAACATAAAGGCATAAAATGCTTCATTCTCTAACTAATGAAAGTATCTCATTATTTGAAAAGTCTAGGATGATAAGAGGTAAGCCTAACCTTAAACATTGACCTTAAAACAATCATGAGAGCAGAGAGATATGAAAACAAGGGTAAGACTCATTCCTTAAAAAAAGTCTATCTTGTATGTGATACGCTGATTGAAATGACGATAGGCATTCATTTCACTACTCTAAACACAATTATCCCTTACGAACCCATTTAAGTCTTTTGGAGATTTTTCTTAAAGTTAGCCCTATCAAAAACCACCCCATACTAGGGAAATCAAGAGGGTAAAGTCATTGATTTAGAGAAAAAGGATAAACTAAATTGTGCTTACTTTAATTGTGTCAATGTACAAGCATTGATTGTCATAGATAACTCGATTTCTTTAGAATAAAGAAGAGCTTTAAACCTTGTACACTTCACTCAAGCTCATACACTCATTCAAACACCTTAAGCTATGGATTTTTCCCAAACACTCTGAAGCTATACCCACATCACTAGGCCTATACATTTTGAACTCAAGGTTTTGAGGCCTTAAATCTCCTTAAACTGAAACTTAGACATATGGATATTGATCACCTTGATAAAGAGAAAGAAAAGAAGAAGAAAAAAGAGGAAAAAAAAGAAAGAAAAATGAAAATGAGACAAAAAAAAAAAAACAGAGAGAGAGAAGAAATAAAATTAAGGTAATCACATCTCAAAAAGTAGCCTAAAGCTCCTAAGGGCCCAATGCCCATAAATATAAGAAAAGCTAAGCTTGTGAATTCCAAGATAAAAAACTCGAGTCTTCCCAGTATCCTTCAAAGCATAAACATGAGTTAGATTCTGAGTAAAAAAAAAAAATTTAAGCTTTAATTCTATGGTCCCACCCCCTATACCACATCACAAAACTCTTTGATTTATATTAACTAATGATTGCTCGTAAAACTGAGATAAGCCCATATTAGCATTTCCCATTAAGATTCTTGACCTATAAACCCGGATGAGATATTAACTTTTCAAAATTGGCCTATACATCAATCTTCCCTTTTGTTTAAGCCCATGATCAAAAGCCTATATTACAACCTCGAGAAATAGACCAATTAGATTAGCCAAAATGAATTACTTATAAGATTGATCATAATTTTTGGAATCATAGTTAAGAGTGAAAACAAACTATTTACGAGTATGAGGAAGTCATCTTGGGCTAAAAAATTTAGATAATTGAGATACTTTTCCTAATATGAAACTTATGAAACAAAAGTCAAGCATGCCCTAAAGGTATGAGAAGCTATTCACTTCAGAAATAAATGAAACTCCATACAATAAGAAGAATAATGTGTCTAGTGGAAGCTTTTCCTATTCTTACATCATAGCGGGCAAACAATAAAGGACATAAAATGAATGGCCAATGGGTTGAAAGAACGAGCACACTACTTATCTGTGAGACTCAAAGTCAATATAATTTGTACACTTGTTAATAGGAAAAAAAAATAAACATTTTTTTCAATAAAACATGTTCTCCCTTGAGTTTTCAAAAATTGAAAATTTTGAGAATTTGCAATGTTAAACTTTAGTTATCCTCAAATTTAAGAACTTTGATTATCCTATAATTCAAGAATCTTAATTATCCTTAAGGAGCTATGATCATCTTATAAAGTTTCAAAAACCTTAGTTATTTTTAAACTTAGGAACTTAGTTGTCTTATGATTCAGGAATCTTAGTAATCTTTAAAGAGCCTTGATCATCTTATAAAATTTTAGAAACCTTAGTTATCCTTATCTTAGGAACTTTGGTAATCTTATAGTGTCGGAAACCTTAGTCATCCTTCAGATCTTTAGTCAACTTATGATTTTTTAACCTTAGTTATCCTTAAACTTAGGAAACTTGGTTATCTTATAAGGATCTTAGTTATCTTTAGTGAGCTTTGATTATCTTACAAAGTTTTGGGAACCTTAGTTATCCTACTATCAGGAATCTTGGTCATCTTTAGTTTAAGTGAACTTAAGAACTCTAATTATCTTATGGTATAAGAAAATTTAGGAGCTTCGGTTATCCTACGATATGAAAATTCAAGGAACCTTGGTCATCCTTAATTTAGAAAATTTAAGATCTTGACTATCCTATGATGAGAAACTCCAAAAGCCTTTGTCATCCCTAGTCAAAAAGCTTGATTATTTAGGAGCCTCTATCATCATGTCAAGAGCTTAAGCTATATTAGGAATTTTAGGGAGCATCAATCATCCTAAGGTAATAACAATTACCCTATTCAGTAACATTTGCTATCCTCAATCTTTCTCTAAGTTTTGAAACCTTAGTTATCTCATGCCAAGGGTTTAGAAATTTTCATTATAGGAACTTTTGTCATCTTACAAAAAATGAACATAGTTATCCTAAGGTTTAGAAGCATTAGCCATCTCTTTTAAACCCTTCCATTAAGTTGTTTCGAGTAAAATATTCTTAAGAAATCTACCTTCTTAAAGATACTTACCAATTCAAGCTAAGAGCCTTTTTATATGACTTTTCAAGTCAGAGTCTTTTTACCCTGCGAGTTTAGGCTGGGACGTTTCTTAGTTGAACTTCAAGGCAGAATTTCTTTTTACCCTGCTAATTTAAGCTGAGATCTTTTTTTAGCTAAGCTCTCAAGCCTGAACCTTTTTACCCTACCAATTCGAGTTGAGATCTTTTTTAGCTGGCATTTCAAGTCAAGACCTTGCTCAACTGGCCTTTCAAGTCAAGACCTCGCTCAATTGACCTTTTAAATTAGAACTTTTCTTAACTGACCATTCAAGTTAAAATTCCTTACCCTATTAATTCAAGTCAAGACTTAATAAAAATGGGCATGTATAAAACTTCGCTAGAAAGAGGAAGAGTTATAGAAACCCTATTTTTGCCACATTTTTTTTTATCTCTTTATTTAGTTTTGACCAGGTTTACAAAAACAAAAAGTAAAAAAAAAACCAAAAAATTGAAAAAAAATGTACCAAAAGAGTTTAAGTCAAGTCAATGAGTTGTTTACGGTCAAATTAGGTAATAATAGAATATTCATGTAATTTAATAAATTCTGGTTTCAAAAAATTATGGCTTCATAAAAAAAATATTTTTAAGAAAAGCCTAGGAAATTTTTGTTTCATAAAAGTGGACTCTTGTTCAATTTAAATTTAAATTTTAAATAATTTTAACTGGATGAATAAAAAATAAGATTAAGAATTTATTAAATGGAACTTAAGTTAAAAAATACTTAGCATGTATATTTGTTGATTTTTTTAATTATTTTAAAAGTGGTGGGTAGTCTTTAAAATAAATTAAAGTTGAGTCAGGCTTAGTTTTGGAAGCCCAATTACGATTGGGCCCAGTGATATAAGGGTTTAATAAAATTGGATAGCATTTATTCTTGAGTTCGAGCTTTGACCAGCGAAACTGTATTTTTCTCTTTTTTTCCAAGTCACGTGAGAAGCACGTGACTACTTCTTCTCCACATAGACCGAGCACGAGGAAGAGAAGAGAAAGTACAAGAATTTCTCTTAGAATGCGGGCCAAATCGATTTGTTTCAATCAATTTTTTATGGGAATCTATCTAAAGATTTCATGTATATTCATTAACATATAAATATTTGCATTCAAAATTGATAACAATGAATCATAAGGATCAAGGTTAGTTTTTATATTCAAACCAGATTTGAATCAGATTTGAATGAATCTTAAAGAAAAACCTAATATAAACACATTTTTGTACACTTTTGAGGTCAAGGATCATGAAAAAATCAATGAGTTTCATTCGCGAACACCTCAATGACACTCTATCAAAACTTTCTCTCTCTACCTGATAACCACCGCGACTCACCCTCTCTCCCATCCTTGCATAGCCGTCATCTACCATCACAACACCAGTTGAGCTTCCCGCAACACTGCGTGAGCACCTCCCGTGACCGTAACAACCCAAAGCGACCATCTCCATGCACTACTGTAACCCACTTCCAAACTCCCAAAACCACCGCCATCAGCCTTAGTCCAAATGCCACCACGACTATTTCCAAACACGAAAACACCTTGAACACCATGTTCTCCAACTTCAAAAACTCCTGACCACATCTCTCTTCCCCTTGAACCCCCACAGTCGGCCTTGTGCGAAGCACCACCGCTGCCAACTACCTTACACCACCATTGAAACCACTACTAAATACCAAAACACCATCACCATTGGGCTTTTTGTTAATGAGATCCTAATGGAAATGAAGCTTCTTCTTGAAATAACCCCCAACGCCGCCTTTAACACGACATCTTGATTGCTGCTGTAGTCCCCTATGCAACCAGACCCGTATGACTGGGGAGTTCCACGACCTGTTCGAGATCCAACCCACGTGCAAGTACCCATGGACCTGGCCCGCGACTGTTACGAAAATAGGTGGGTCTCGATTCATTGGGTTTTTTTATTTTTTATTTTTATTTGAGTGTTTTTGGTTATGTTATTTTGTGTGTGAATAAAATTAACAAAGGCCAATGCTAATTTCATTTATTTTTTGTGCAGGTCTTTATTGTAATTGTTAGTCTTTTTCTTTCAATATAATGATCGTTAATTATAATGTTGTCGTTATTTAATTTAGTATTTTTAGGATATTTTGAACTAATGAGAATTTTCTTTACAAGATCTTATATAAATAATTATCCTTTATCATCTTATTTTATTTTTTGCATGTTTAATAGTAGAATCGCATTTTCAACGTTCTTTTGACAAATAGCATCTTTATAATATTTATTGCATAAGCATGATATTTAACATATAAATTGCATATTGAAAGGACAGATTGCATATTTAATAGAAATATGCATTTATTCATGAACTTTTTTATTATTGCATGTTAGGGCATAACTTTACACTAAAGTCAGCATTTTTTTTTCATAAAGTTGCTTTTTTAAATAAAATTTCCTTTTTTATAGAAAATTTCCCTTTTTAGATAAAATTGCATCCTTTAGAAATTTTCATTTTTAGATAAGAATTACATACTTTTACAAAAATTACACCTTTTGGGTACAACAACATCTTTTTTTTTAAGATTCATATTTTCTATTGAAATTTGCATCTAGATTTCATATATTTGGAATTTTATAGGAAAAAAAGGTTTTGTCACGTAATTGAGTTTTCTTAAAAAATAAAAAAATTTAATTGGTGTTTTCTCAAAACTAGGTTTTCTTTAGGGTTTTCAAAATTAGACAATAAAGATTAAGTTTTCTAGGATTTTTTATGAATAAAAAATAAATTGGTTAAAAACATTAACTTGGCTTCATTTTTCAAAAATAAAAATAACTTACCTACTAAAATTTTATAAATAAAAAAAAAACTACATTACTTTGATCTTGATTAAAGAGTACATAAGCACTTTTAGTGTAACTATTTGATCCTGACTAAAGGGTATGTAAGCACTTTCGGTGTAACCATGAAAAATAAAAACTTTGTTTTTCTTAGAAAAATTAGTAGTAAAAATAATAAACATCATTTTTCATGCATTTTATCATTTTTCCAATTTAGAAGAAAAATAAAATTTAGGCCCATTAGTTAATTTGTGTTACAATTCTTACATGGTGACTTTATCTTAATAAGTTAACCTGCGATGTCAATTTTCTTATTTATTTTCTAAAAAATTAATTTTTTTTTAGAAAATTTGTGGAATCGTGAGCTTATTAGGGTTTTTCCACCCAAAAATGCAAATCTTACTTTTTCACTAGTTTTATTAGTTGGCAACTCTAAAATTATTTTTCAAAAAAGTTTTTTGCTTAATTTTATGTGGAGTAACTTATATTAAGTGAGTTGAGCTTAGTATAGATTAAATTAAGGAAAATGAAAATAAAGCTTGATAATAATGAAGCCAAGTATGAAGCATCCATCGCCGATTTTAGGATTGCAAAGGACGTCAAGGTCGAAAAGCTAGAGATCTACTTCGACTCTGTACTTGTAGTTCAATAAGTTAAAGGGGACTACGAAATAAAAAGTGAACCTCGAGGTTCACCTCATGAAGTATTACCAAAATTTCATAAGTAAAGAACCTAGAGGTGAACAAACTATGTAAACTTGCCTCTACGATTGTCCTAACTTACACATATGACAAGCGAATCTTCCAAACTCAATCGAATGGATCCAATACTTGAGTAGCTTAAGACAAAGGCACTACCTGATGATAATGGAGAAGCTAAGATGCTTACCCACAGCGTAGTTGACTATTCGATCATTAACGATGTCCTCTACCATCATAGATACAACAGGCACTTCTTTGATGTCTCAAACCTAAGGAAGGTGCTTATGCCCTCTTAGAGTTGCATGCTGAGGTTTATAGCAATGATATTCAAGCTTAGGCTCTATACATCGAAGCCCTCCACCCTGTCTACTACTAGCCGATGATGAAAGAAGATATGAAGACTATGGTGCAAAGATACCACAAGTATCAAAAGCACGCATCCATTAATCATGGCTCGAGCATCAAGCTGCATCCAATGACAAGCCTAAGCTATTCATCCAATAGGGAATCAACGTCGTTAGACCCTTCCTTAAAGCGTATAAGGGATACCAATTCATTCTAGTAACTATGCATAACTTTACAAAGTGGGTTAAGGTACAGGCGATCGCAAGCATAACAACCAGAGTAGCTGAAGGATTTGTCCTCACTAAGTTCAAGGTATCCAACACCCTAATCATGGACAATGGCAAGCAATTTGATAATGCCAAGCTTAGGGAGTTCTATGACAAGCACCACAAGCTCTACTACACCCCAGTTGCCTACCTTTGCACCAATGGCCAAGTCAAAGCCATTAATAAGATAGTCCTCAGTAACCTGAAGAAGAGAGTAGAGCGAGCATAGGGCAAGTAGGCTGATGAGCTCCCAACTATCCTTTAAGGATACTGAATAACTCATAAGATGACTACTAGAGAAACCCTGTTCTACCTTGCCTTTAGCTCCAAAGCTATGCTACCCATCGAGCTAGAGCTCCTTATGAGAAAGGTCTAAAACTTTGACATTAACAACAACCAAACAGCCCTACAAGCAAGCCTCGATAGCATCAATGAGATGGGAGACATTGCCTAAGCTCAAGGAGTTGCTTATCGACAATAAGTGGCCAAATACTATAACAAAAGGGTTAAGCAAAAGATCTTTTGGCTTGGAGACCTAATGTGTCGAAAACTGAAAGCCATAGGATCACGAGAAGGGCAAGGCATATTAAACTAAACTGGTAGGACCTTATATGGATAAAGAGGACACTAACAATGTAGCTTATACGTTGGAGACCTTCAATGGATGACCCATCCCAAGGACGTGGAATGCCAACAACCTAAGGCCCTATTTTTTTGTAAAGCTTTATGAGGAACTTGATATGCTTGTACATATTAGCTAGTTCAATGAAAGATGAGTTATGTGCTTTTCTACTCTCCTTTCCTAAATCTTTATTGCATCTCCACACAATTTGATCACCATCGAGCTTAACCCCTAATCATCTAACGAAGGTAGAAAAGCCCTGGGCATGAATGAATTAACGTACGTCCTCAAAGCCCAAACACTTTTGCTGGTCATTATACCTAAGAAGTCCTAAACCTCGCACACTTAAGTTGACACACATCCCTGAGCTTAAGCAACTCATAGGTACATGCACCTGAGGGGTTAGCACTTCAAACCACGTACATCGACCTAATTGGTACATTAGGTCCTCGCCCACTAAACAACCTTAAAGTGCTTGATGCCTCAAGCCAATTATAACTTAGCTACGGGGTCACGAGCTTACAAATAACTTACCTTAGTAAGGCAACCTAGCCGAGAATGCTGAATCACATAGAAATAAGACAGTCTAAAGGCATAAGCAGGTAAGGGTTAGCACAAACAACTAAGGTTAACCTAGTCAAACCATTACCCCACTAAATACTAAGTGTAACTTACAAAATTCAAATACCCATCTTACCCCCACCCCTATACAGTTACAAGTGCTTGAAAGGATGAACCAATATCAACATTTGAAGTAGCAAGCATATACTAAAGGGAGAAGAAAAAGCCAAAATACAAAGGAAAATAAACACAAGAAAGCAATCCCACTTGGATAAATTTCACTTCCATTCATTTATACACTCCATTACAAGGTTTAAAGGCCACCGTCCTCGGCCCTAGGAGTAAGAGAAAAGAAAAAAACCATAAGGAAAAGAGGAAACAAAATGGAGTAAGTAAAAGGCCTCTATGGGTTCTCAACCTAACCCTCAACCTGGTTGGCTCCACCCTTAGCCTAACCACCACCATCTGCGGCCTAATTACCCCCATCCTCAATCCTCAACCTTATCATCTCCACACTTAAAATGCTCACCTCCACCTTTGCCTATGGACTCCTCGACATCACCATTGGACTTGTCTTCATCATCTAGCCAAAAAAGGAAGCCCAGGTCAAGGTTAGGATACTTCTCTCGAACCTCTTTCCTCACCTGTTTTCCTCCATTTGAGTTAGCTTGAGTGGTTGCTTCCTTAAAGCTATAGCTATTGGTGAGCTCCTTAAAAAGCCTTTCTAGGGTTGCCAGTTTCAAATCCTGACCATCCATAAGCTCAACCTACCTAGTTTGGAATCTAGCTCAAGTATCATCAAGCTCCTTCCATGCTTCCTCTACCTCTTTCCTCACTGCCGCTAACTCTTATGCAAGGGTATTTACTAAGGTCTCCAACTCATTAACACACTTCTTTAATGCCTCAGCCTAGGCCTTTGCTTGAGCTGCCTTTTACTCAACCTTATCTTTCTCCCTTTCCAGGGCCCCAAAAGGTATCGACTAAGTCCTTGATGTGGCCCTTCAACTCCTCGACCTCATTATTCAATCTACCCACCTAAACCTCCAACTTATTACACCTTTAGTAGACCATCTACAAGGAAAACAAATTGAGTTGGTTACAAGCATTAGTTAACACTTTAATGAAAGAAGTAACATAAGTAAGGAGAACATACCATCAGCATCATCCCATGCCCATGCAAGAAGGCATAACTACATGTGCTCATTATCTCCTCCAGTCTCTCCATGGCAATCTTCATAGTCTTCAGGTACCTCCTATCATGAAAGAGCTTGGCATAAGCTAGATTTACAAACAACATGGTAGTGCTCTTACCTGAACGATGGCCGGGTGACACTTCTTAATAGGAATTAGGCTACTAAACCCCTGACCCGAGCCCAAGCTTGAGGACTAGAGAGCATAGCGAGATGAGTTCTTTCCTTACGCCCCACAACTGAAGAGTCTGAGCTACTGCAACCTACTAACCTGATGCCTTGCCCATACTAAACCCTCTTGTGCTTATCGATATTCTCCAACAACTTACCAGAGCTACACTCGAACGATAGCTCGACCCATCCAACCATCAGCCCAGCAGACCTGAGTCTAAGATTTACTGAATACATCCAAGCTAAACTCACTTCAGAAGAGTTACTTACTTAGCTCAACACCACTAAACTATCAGCTTAGCCTAGCATCATTACTCAACAACAACTAAGCTAATCATACAGTCTATTGGTTTTGCCAAACGTTTGACTACTTATCATCCACTATGTGTCCAAACACCTTAAATGATAGGATCTTCTATACAAGAAGCCTGCTTTTGCTAATTTCTCATTTATATCCTTTGGACATTCCTTATATCATACTTATTTGGAACATTACTCATTTTAGTCTTTTCCCTTTTTGGTAGGATGCCCTAATATTTCAGGTATAAATACCCATTGTAAAGGTAGCTATAACATAATTAAAATTCATCAATATAGAATATACTTAATTTTCGTTGGAATTTTCTTTGCTTACTTGTTTCACTCTTATCCTAACCCTTAAACAAGGTTAGGTGACTAGTACCCTCACAGAGTTAACTCGTGTGTCATATCTATTTTGCTTTGTGAGTTCTTGATAGTTCCTTGGTACATCATATCCTTGGAGTGTCATATCCTTTGAGTTGATCATGACTTGCTTACTTGTTTATTTTTCAATTTTTGTACCCTTTCCATCTTCGTTTTTAAGCTTTCTATAAGCTTAGACCCACCTCTTACGACTGGCCTTGTCAATCCTCAGCGCGGATCGTATCATCTTGGTATCAAAATAGAGATTTGTTTTGGGTAAGTTGCCATTTAGTTATGATTGTTACTATGTAGTGCATAGTACTATTGTCAAGTGTATTGTGAATACGAGAGGGATTAGTTTAAGTGTTTTGGAGAGTATTTGAAGTTTTGGTGTTGCTGTAAGACCTTTATTGTAGAGTACTCTATTTTGCCCTGTTTTGATCATATGAAAATAAAGCAAATTTTAACTGGGTTTATAGTTTTTCGAAGTAGTTGTGTTCATAGTTAGTTTGAATTTTCGTGTGGAGAAGATTGTACGTGAGAGTTGTTTGCCTTAAAAAGGATAGCGTTTGCTATTTCGTGGATTCTAAATTTGTTATTGAGTTTTATCAAGAATATGATGGATCCAAGTGTCAACGCTGGTATTAGAGATGACATTAGTGGTGTTATCCACCATAGACGATAACCCTAGGACACCCCTAGAAGTTTAGATAAGCAAATCAATGAGATGGCTAACCTTATAGCGAATCTTACCAAAGCGATACATGTGTTGGCCTTTCAACTTGCCAATGCCATATAGAATACTTGTCAAGCTACTCAACCTGCAAGAGGACAAATCTTAACTCAACAAGATCGAAGTGGAGGAGTAGGAGGATGTATGTAGAGATGACTTAAGTGATATGAATGAAGAAGAGTACAATGACGAAGAGGAGGGAGCTTGAGCACCTCAAGCTGTTGACCATATAAAGCTTCAATGGTTCTGAGAATGCAAATGGCTATTTAGATTAGGAGGAGAAGGTTGAATGTGTTTTTGATTATTACCAATATAAAAACCACAAGAAAGTGAGGACTCTTGCTGTAAAGTTCTTAATTTATGCTACGATATGGTAGAAGAACTTCCAAATTATGAGGAGACAAGAAAGATATAAGGAAGTAAATTCTTGGCCTAAGATGAAAAGGATACTTAGAAACAGATTTGTACCGAATACTTATTTGCAAGATACATTTGCTTAACTTCAAGAGCTAAGATAAGTAAGTCGATCTATTGATGAATATGTTCAAAAGTTCCAAATACTCATGATTCGGTGTGAAGTAAATGAACCATCAGCCTAAACGGTATCTAGATTTCTAACTAGATTCAGAGTTGACATCAAGATGTTGTATAGCTTCAACAATTTACTACATTGGATGAGGCTATAAGAATAGCCTACCGAGTAGAAAGACAAAGGAGGAATAGATAGAGTTAACTGGTCCAATCAAACCCACCCGCTCAAGGAAGTTATTGAGCTTGATAAAGTGCCAAGCTGAGTAGAAGAGCAGATATTGAAATTGAACAAAAGAGCCAACCAATTGATGGTGAAATGCTACCGAGAACTTACGAGAAGGGACAAGGATCTAGGAGGAAGACAAGCCAAATCAAATGTTTCAAGTGTCAAGGGTTTAGGCACATGGCTGCCTAATGTCCAAATAGAAGAACTATGATTATGAAAACAGATGTTCCGAAACTCTACTTGGATAGTATTGATGAAGAGCCTAAAGAGGAGGTTGTTCTCAAGAAGGATACCATCTAAGAAGATGAGCTTATTAAAGAGGACATTGTTGAAGATTTGGACAAATTAACCTTGGTTGTTCAATGTGCAATGATTATAGAACCCTTTATCGAGGAAGAGTAGAGAAGAACTTATTCTACATCACTTGCAAAGTAAATGATCAAGTTTGTACGCTCATAGTGGATAGTGGAAGCTACACTAATGTGGTGTCTGCAGACTTAGTTAAGAAGCTCAAGTTACCTACTATCTCACACCTGAAGCCATATAAGTTACATTAGCTAAATGAGAAGGGAGCATTGCATGTCACTCAGTAAGCGTTACTACCAATCTCTATTGGAAATTATTCTAATGAAATTTTTTGTAATGTATTACCTATGTGTATGTCTCATGTGTTTCTAAGCAGACCTTGGCTTTTTAATCGAAGGGTTATTCATGATTGTTTTAGAAACACATATGTATTTGAGAAGGATGGGAGTAAAATTACCTTGAATCCCATGACCCCAAGTCAAGTAAATCATAAGCCAAATTAGCTAGAGGATCGAAGAAGGCTTTGGTATTGAGTAGAGCTAAGCTTTAAGCAACCATTAAGACTGACTTGCCGACCTTCCTATTGGTAAGGAGACTACTGGAATTAAAGGGATACGTGAAGCTACTAGAGGAGGTTGAGAAGTTGCATGATGAATATTTTGAGTAGTTGCTTGAGGGATTACTCCTATTTCGAGGTATTGAGCACTACATTAACTTGATACCTGGTGTTGTACTATTAAACAAGCCTACCTATAGAATGAACCCGAGCAAGCTGCAAAGCTCCAGAGACAAATCAATGAGCTATTAGAGAAGGGATATGTAAGAGAAAGTCATAGCCCCTATGCTATATTTGCATTGCTTATATCGAAAAAGAATGGTGCTTGGCTTATATGTATAAATAGTAGAGCTGTCAACAAGATTACGATCAAGTACAAGTACTCTATTTCAAGATTAGACGATATGTTAGACAAACTAATTAGTGCTAAGGTATTCAACAAGATCAACTTGAAATTAGGATACCACCAGATTCGAATGAGGCAAGGGAATCAATGGAAGGTTGCTTTCAAGAGCAAACATAGCCTATACGAGTAGATAGTCATCCCTTTTGGATTATCAAACACCCCAAGCACTTTTATGAGATTGATAAACCATGTTTTGAGAGACCTGATTGGGAAGTTTGCCGTTGTCTATTTTGATTACATCCTTATCTACAATACTGACCTAAGATGTCATACTAAACATCTTTGAATGTTGTTTTCGATGTCCTCCGAGAAGAGAGACTATTTGGAAACATGAAGAAATGTTATTTTTGTTAAGAAGAGGTGATCTACCTAGGTTACGTGGCTAGTGAAGGAGAATTGAGAGTTCATGAAGAAAAGGTTCAAGCCTTTGTTAAGTAGCTAACCCTAACTTCATGTGCCGAGGTGAAGAGTTTCCATGGATTAGCATCCTTTTATTAATGCTTTATTCAAGGATTCAGTACTATAGTAGCACCTCTGACTTAACTAATGAAGAAGAATGTAGAGTTCAAGTGAGGTGAGAAAAAAGAGAGCATTTTTGCCGAGGTGAAAGTGATGTTGACCTATACCCCAGTCTCAGCTCTGCCATATTTTGATAAAGTGTTTGAGCTTGAATGCAATGCGTCAAGTGTCAACATCGAAGCTATGCTGATGCAAGAAGTTTGACCTCTCACTTATCATAGTAAAAAGCTCAAAGGAACACAACTAAACTATTTTGTATACAATAAAGAGCTCTTGGCATTAATCAGAGCTCTTTGCGTATGGCAACATTATCTTCTGCCAAAGTAATTTGTCATATATATGGATCATGAGTCCTTGAGATATCTATGGAGCCAATAAAATCTCACTAAATGCAAAGCTCGATGGATCAAATTTCTAGAAGGGTTCAATTTCATCATCAAATAGAAGCAAGGCAAGAATAATGTAGTTGCCGATGCTCTATCAAGGAGACATGCTCTTCTTACCAAGTTGCAGACTGGACTACTAGGGTTTACAAGCATTAAAGATCAATATCAAAATAATTCTCATTTTGGTCCTATATATAGTTACTGTAGAGAAGGAAGAACAGTAGATAAGTACCATATAAAGGATTGTTATCTATTCCGAAGTGGCAAATTATGTGTATCGAATTGTTCATTAAGGGAACTGCCAGTGAGAGAAGCACATAGTGGAGGACTCTTTAGGCATTTTGGAGAATGATGGACATATGAGCTACTAAACGATGTATTCTTTTAGCCTAAAATGAAATGTGATGTACACCGTTTTATTAAGGGATGCACCATCTGTAAGAAAGCAAAAAGCCGAGCTGAACGAGGAAAGATAATGCAACTACCTATTTTAACCAAACCATGAGCTGACCTAAATATAGATTTTGTCTTCAGATTTCCTCGAATTGCCTGAGGCAAAGACTTTGTGATGGTTATCATGGATAAGTTTAGAAAGATAGCACACTTTGTGCCTTGTACCAAGAATAATGATACTTCAGCTATTGCTTCTTTGTTTTGTAGGAAATAGTTCTCTTACATTGAGTGCTAAGGAAGGTGACGTCGTACAAAGACTCAAAGTTCTTAAGTCATTTCTAGAGAACTCTTTAGTGTCGAATGGGAACTAAATTATTGTTCAATTATTCTTGTCATCCCCAAACCAACAACCAGACAAAAGTTATCAACCGCACCTTATGATTATTGCTCCAAGCTGTAGCGTAAAAGAACTTAACCAACTAAGACTTCTGCTTACCAGTGGTAAAATTTGCTTAAAACAGAACAACACGCACCGCCACTGGGTAGGCCCCATCTAAGGTCATCTACAATTTCAATCCTGAACTACCCTTTTATCACAACTCGATGTTGCTTACTGACTAAGAAGACCCAAAAACAAGAACTAGAGCTCAGTCCATTTATCAAATCTACCAACGAGTCGCTTAAGACATTGATTGAGCTGCCAAAAAGCTAAAAGAGAAAGGCAAAAGAAGGAAGACTAAGCGGTTTCAACCAGGTGACTAAGTGTGGCTACACTTGAGAAAAGAAAGTTTCCTAACAAAAGGAAGAACAAGTTGTCTACCAGAGCTGACAGACCATTCTAAAAACTCCAAATGATAGATAACAATTCATACCAGCTAAAACTACTAAAAGACTTTGGAGTATCTAACGTATTTAATGTTGCCAACCCTAGCCTATAACAACCTGAGGAGAACTTAGATGAGGACCAGCCGGATTTGATCTCAAATCCCAATCAGCCCGATGGGGACGATAGGAATCAAGCTACCGAACCCTTAATTGGAGGTCAAGCCCAAGCCTAAGGATTCAAGAGCATGGTGAGGTGAGTTCTTTCTTAACACCCCACAACTGAAGAGTCTGAGTTGTTGTAGCCCGCCAACCTGATGCCCTGTCCAAATCGAACCCTCTTGTGCTTATTGATAGTCTTCAGCAGTCGACCATAGCTATATTAGGATAACAACTAGGCCTATCTGATCATCTACCCAACTGACCTGGATCAAAGTTTTACCGAATATGTCCAAGCTAAATTCACCTTAGAAGAGTTACTTGATTAGCTCGGCACCACTAAACTACCAACTTGACTCAGTATCATTACTTGGCAACAACTAAGCTAACCATACAGTCTATCTGTTTGGCCAGGCGCTTAACCACTAATCATCTGCTACATGTTTTTCGTATAGGATGCCTACTTTTGCTAATTTCACATTTATACCCTTCAACCAGTCCTTGTATCATACTTATTTTGAATATTTCCCTTTTTAGTCTTTTCTCTTTTTAGTAGGATGCCCTAATATTTTAGGTATAAATACCCATTGTAAAGGTATTCGCAACACAATTAGAAATCATCAATACAAAATATACTTTATTTTCATGAGCATTTTCTTTTTTTACTTGTTTCACTCTTATCCTAACCCTTAAGCGAAGCTAGGTGGCAAATACCCTCGCAGAGTTAGCTCGTATGTCATATCAAGTTTGCTTTATGAGTCCTCAATAGTTCATTGGTGTATCATATCCTTAGAGCTGATCGTGGTTTGCTTACTTTTTGTTTTCCAATATTCATGCCCTTTTCATTATTTTCAAGATTTCAATAAGCTTAGACCCACCCCTTATGATTGGCCTTATCAATCCTTAGCACGAATCATATCACTTCCACCTCATTGTCCACATCAACTATGGGTACACCACAATCATCTCTAAGCTAACTACCATCTCCTCTTGCCACCATTGCTGCTGCTGGTTTTGCTCACCCTAAGTCTTATCCCCATAATGCTCATTGTGTAGCTTACACCCAATGACAGGTCTTCCTAATCCCTCATCCATAGGCTATGTTACTACAGTCACCATGGGAACCCCCATTAGTACCTATAAGGCCTCTTCGACACCTAATAGGATACCCTTGCCTTTTTCTCCCCCCAACATCCCCACGTCCTCTTTCTTCATGCCTTTCTTCCTCAGGTGGGCAGCATCCTTCACATTAGCCTTCCTCTTCCCCTTCTTTGCCTTCTTACAGAGTCTCTTCTCCCTGACTTCGACTAACCTCTACTTGAGGTTATCATTACATAGTTCAAAGCCTGCAAATAAATAAAAACAAACATCAAAATACCTACTAAGGATAAGTAGGCCCAAGCTCGCCCTCTACTGACAATGAGCAGCAATGAAATCTCGGCTTCATTCCTTGACCATATATACGCATCTACTACTTGTCTCCCAACCATAAAGTAGCTTTTTCCTTATATAGGTGCTCACTATGTTCCTAAGATAACCTATGCCTTGGCCATGCCACTTTAAGGAGCTTTTCCCCCGTATCATTGTCCTTGGGAATAAAATATCCATTAAGCTCATTCAAATGGGCTTATTGCAACTAGTTAGAAAGTGCAAGCCATACTTCAACTTGATATGGACAAACCTGTCCTTCCATAGGTCATTGTTCAACTTCAACCCATGGAAGAACATCACATGGCTTCCCCGACTTACACAATACACCCATCTATCTTAGTTTGTCTTCTATTAAAAGAAGTGTCGAAAGACCCAAGCAGTCATTCTTTGGAGGTGGAAGATAAACACAACTTTGAATGCAACCAACATTTGCTACGTATTTAGTATAGGGACCCCAAGGACACTTGAAATTAGATGAAGGCCTCCAGTTGGAACTTCGAGAAAGATAGTCACAGCCCCATATCAATGGCCTTCCAGTAAAGTGAGAAGGACTTCAAGCTCTTAAGGTTACAAGCCCTCTCGCTAAGTCTAAGCATCTTAACTTCCTAACCATCATTTTTTCCCGAACCTTGGCACACAACTAAGACCAGTACTATTCATGATGCTTATATGCTACTCAAGTCACAATATGCTTGTTGTCTCTCGAAGGGACCAACCTTTCCTCAGGGAGCTCGTATTCTTTGTCCAACTCATACTTTCCCAAATGCTTTAACTCTGTAGCCATCCTCTTCGTAGCCCAATGCCACCTATCGTGGCTGCATCAATTGTTGCCATCACAGTCTTTTAGGAGGGAGTAAGGTTAAACATGATCTCCCTATAACATCTATCCACCATCTCAAATACAATCTCTAAGGTCTCACCTTCAAACCTATGTTGCTCCACCATTGCTCTTGTTCAAGTTAATGCTCAACTAGTGTTTCTAGGCATTTAAATGTTAGAAAATTTAGGGAAGTTGTAAGTAAAGGAGAGAGTTGTGAAGAAGGTTAGATAGAGTTTCATTAAGGGTGATGTGAATATGAGAAATAGACAAACCATGAAGCCCCTATATAGACGCATGCAAAAACACAAATCACTACCTCACACTAGTCTTCCGTAACCACCCATTTGCCATCTTATGAAGCCAATGACCTAGATACGTTTATTATGCAAATTGCCAACATGAACTTCACATGTGCTTATGAAGTTGCACACATTTCCCAAGAACCTCAAGCATTGCAATAGTTACATTGATCACATCAATCGTTATGTCACTCGAATGAGCACCTTACGATGTTTCCCCTCAATGATGCTTTAAGCCTACTCGAGATCAACCTCTAAGTGCTCGATTAGGATTGTTCTTCTCGATCTCGATGCCTTAGGACCTCAAGCCCCATAGTACGAGAGCCAACCTTGACTACTCGACACATTTGCCCAAACGGGTACATCCGAGCACTTTTCAACCTTGCTAAGCACTATACCAAACTTAGCGTTCAGACAATCAATTACAGTGGTATGTTGTTTAAGCACAAGTGCCTAAATTATAAAAACAACAAAACAAATAGAAGACGAAGATAAAGAAACATGCACATTAACAAACAAAAAGAATTGTTATTTATTCATTCGAAGTCCTTACAAGGGTTTAAGGGTTGGTACACTAGCCCTAAGTGCAAGTAAAAGGAGAAACTACAGTGAAAAGGGAATAAGGAAGCTTAAGAGATCTCCATTCTACTCCGGCTCGGTTACAAGTACATCACCCAATGGGCTCTTCGGCTATATTGTTAATACAAATTTTAAGATGAACTCCTCGTTTATCAAGTCTGCTAATCAGTTGTATTTAGAAGACTTAGCTAGCTCTAGGGAAGATTCTTATTAGGTTGCAACCCTACAGGTACTCATAAGCATCAGCAATAGCTATGCCTAAACGATCGCTATGGCAATATGTGAGTGTCCACTGAGGTGAGTTCATACACATGAATCGCATCTACAGTGTTTACACCATCATAGCTTAAGGACGTCTCCAAGATATCCTCCACTTCCTTGACTGCCCCATTTGGGCATCTAGTCCAACCAAGTAATAGAAATACATCACCCCATTACTACTCGGCGACCCACCTTAGCCATGGCCAAGATGTCTACCCCCCTTAGTCACTACTCAATAGCATGTCCCTTACTAAAGCGAAAATGTTTACCAAGCTCACATACTCATCTTAGAAACCTAATCTCCACTTATTTATCCATTACTTTAGCAACCATAGCATATAAAGGGGATCATAAGCCAAAAACTTTGAGATGCTTAAGGAAGGTCAAAGCTAGGGGAACTTAAAGGAAACTTTCACCAAACTTCACATGATTTTTCAAGTAAGGATGAAAAAAGAACACCATTCACTTCCCCCCTAAAGGAAAAAACAAGGCCTCTATATAAGCAATCAAGGGATAACTAAACTATCCACGTATCCTCATTAGACATTCAACAGCCAAGATCACTTTAGCACATGGATTGTCATTTAATGTGATTGCTTGCAGTTTGCCCTAGGCACCATAATTGCTTCCTACGCTACACTTTGTCTTAGTTGCAATAATTACACCTTAGAGAAGACCAAAAACTTTGAAAAAGACCAAGCACTGCACCAATCACATCAACAGTTATCTCACATGAGCAGATGTCCAATAGCACTTCCCCTTCGGCTGGCCCACTAAAATTCACCATCCTTCTCGAGATTAACTAAAATAGATCAGAACCTGACCTCTAGAGCCTAGCTTAAGTTACTATCTTCGTTACCTTGACTCTAATGAGAGTTTGGGGGGTAGGTAAGGGTGTAAGGTTAGCACTATTGATAGGCCTTTTTAGCCCCAACACTAGAAGCCTAGGCCCAAGTAATTAGGCCCACTTAGAATCCCCTAAGCACCTTTTGGGTCGAAGCCTCAATCCTCCTTCTAGTAGGCCAACTTACCTAAGCCTTAAGGAATGGGCTAGCCCAAACCTAAATAAGAGCAAATAATTGATGTGTCAAGCATTCGCATGATGTACTCAAGGTAGCCCCAAACACACCTTCGACCTTAACCAATCGAAGAAACATGAAGTCTCCAATCAAGTCCTTAAGGGTGCCTAATTCCTTGGTGCCTAAGCCCTAAGGACCCAGGGTCCTCAGTGCACCAGTCTTCAACCTAGCCTAGCTAATCTAACCTCAAGACCTTAAGCACATTAGGTATTCGATGCTCAATTGAAGAACATTCCACCAAAAGCTATTTTACTCATTTTCATTCTCTCTCCTCATTAAATCCTATGTGACAACTTATCGTATGGCCTATGAGTCTAGCCATCTTGGCTATGGCAATTACCAATGCTAATGGCACAAGCTCCCTTCCAAGGCTTACTAATCGATAGAAAAAGAGTTATCCTTTCTTGTATTGAGCACACCTTTATACTCAAATCGTGTACGAGCTAATCCTTGTTCGATACGTAGCTCTAGTAGGCAAGCTTCATGCTATATAAATAGGGCATAAAGCTTCAAGTACCAGGATCTTTTCCCGAGCACTCTTCACATGCATAAAACACTCTCTTTCTATCCTTAGATACTCTCTTTGCTAACTTTGGCACAGAAGGGTCCTCATTGGCAATGCCTCAAAGGGCTTTCTTGTAGGTCCACCATTGTTCACGGTTACTGAACCACTAGAAGACCATTAGAGAACCACCTTAGTGATGTATACTATCACTAGGATAACTTATACAATAACTATTAGAGTGACTTGAAATGGGGGAAGAAATCAACAACAATACACAATAATCTACTTACATTTAGGGAAGGTTTGATTTTAAAGCATTGAGGTGGTTGCATTTTATTTTTCCATGCATCACAAAAGGTTTGTATATCATAATTTATTCATTCTATTTAGATGTTATACATAACCTTGGTACTAAATGCACAATTAAAAATTTGAAATTGAGAGTTTTACCTTTTGAGATAGCTTAATATTGTTATTGTAGGAAAACACTTTGAAGTGATCTATCTACTAAATTGAACTATTTGAACATATACGTCAAATGAATGGTCAAGGTGAATTTACTCACATAAAGTTAAAGGCTATTAGTATAAGTTTATTTTCTTATTTAGTTCACATTCTTATTTAATCTTTTAGGACTTCTAATGTTTAAAATGTTAAATAGACTTTTTAAGAAAAATTAACCAAGTCATAAATGTGAATTATTGTGAAGATTCCTTATCATAACATAGTTTTATTGCAAATGCATTAGTAAAGCAACTGGAGATCCTAATCATAGGAGGTTAGGATTTCGAGTTAGGGAAAATCATAGGACATATTTGGAAATAATAAGAGCATATTCTCTTGTAGCTTAAGTTATAGTGATTTATCATCCATCATTACTCTAGAGCAACTTTGAGAGATACTAGAAAAGATGCAACAAGCTATGTAAGAACAAATGAAAAAGAGGGAGCAAAGGTCACAAGGAAAAATAGAGAAAGAGTAAGATAGTTTGGCGAATTCGACAACATAGTTTACTTCTTTAACTCTTCTTCTCTTTTCTCCTTTCGTTTTTCTCTTTAAACTCTCTCTCCCCCTTTACCATTTATTCTTACGTGTTACATCTTTTATATTATCTCTTCAAGTTGTCCTTAAGAGATGATGGATAATGAGTCACCAAAACTTGAGCTACTAGAGGATAAGCTCCTACAATTCACAAGCCTATTTTGCGGTTTTTCCCTAATCCGAAATTCCTATAACCTCCCATGACTAGGACCTTCAATTACTTTTGCCCATGCATTTGATCAAAGATAGATTATGATGAAGAATCTTCACTATATTTCACTTTAAATAACAATATATTTTTCCTCATAGAGTTTATTCCAAATATTACATACTAGAAGTAATGAAGGATTGAATAAGGAATATAAATGAAATAACAAGATAAACTTACACTATCAATATTTGATTTCTTATCAATAAATCTACCCCAACCATTATCCTTCTATGTGTATATTCAATTAGTTCAATTTGAGAGATATGTGCTTAAAGGTGTTTTTCTACAATAATAATATCAAGCTATCTTAAAAGAAATAACTTATAATTTCTAGTTTCTTATTGTACATTTAGTATGCAGATTATGTATAATGTTTTTTGAAAAAGGAATAAATCATAAGCATAGCAACCCTTTACAATGCATGGAAAATGAAATGAAACGAAACCTCTTCAATGTTTTTAAATTAAGCCTTCCTTCATTATTACATCTTGCATCAGATTTTTAATCCCATTTGAAGTTACTTCAATAGTAATCAATTAACTTATCCCACATAATAGGCCCAATCCAACTAGTCCCACGTCCCTTTATATCTTCTACTTTTCCTATGCCAACTAATTTCTACAAACTTCCTTTTTAGGCTGATTAAATAAGCTCAATCGTCTAAATGATATATTGGTATTGCAATCACCTTCTACAATGTCATGCACAAATATAAAATTTGCCCCTTTTAAAAATAGTGGAAACGCTACACAACAAATCAAACTAACTTGTAATCTTTAGAAAGTATTTTGTGGAATCCATGAAAAATTAGCAAGCATACCAATCAATTTATAGAGTGGGTGAGCACCAAAGTTGTATTTTTCAGAAGGAGGAAAAGGATAAAAAGCAGAACTAAGAACTAAACTATATCATCCCTATTCTAATCTAAGCACAAAAATGAGTAATTGAAACATGCAACTAGACTAAAACAATAGTAAGAAATTAAAACAAATTAAATGCAATTTTGGTGACTCACAACCATCAGGTGAAGTTCAACAAACATTTAAGATAGGGTGGTGCTTCATTAATCCTTTAAACTCGTTATTACCATGTTTTGAAGATATCTATATTGGTATCAACATGGAGTTTAACCATACTCACTAGGTTGACTCTAATTTCATATTGTGACACCTATAATATAGTAGAAGTATTGTATATCCTAACCAATTTTAGCTCATGGTGAATATAAGGATTGAAGGCCTAATTCTTAAGAATTACCCATTCAAGTTAGGAATCTTAAATTCTATTGAGGATTTTCGAATTATTAATGCGGTATAAACCCTATTAGAATAATAAGGAGGGAGGCCCAATATGTGAGAACCATTACTTAGCTCGACATTAACCCAACACCCGAGTTATGCCTAATTTTTTTCCCCATAAAACTAGCTAGACTTCCATTTCCATACACAACACAATATCAATAAATCAGCTATAATAATAAGTTCATCAAATTCTACACAAGCTCAATATCACAAATTAGCTCATACTATCAACAACATACATAATAACAAGATATATAACATTAAAAACACATAATATAAACTTCAACAACATCAAGGTATTCATAAGATGAAAGTTAGTGAAAACCCGGTTTTTAAGTACAAAAGCTCTAACCTGTAAATGTAGCGCAAATCCAATGTTACCCGTGTTCAGAGCACATGCAAAATACACTAAACTACTAATACCTAAGAGCTAAATACAGAAAGAAACAAAAAAGAAGAAAATAAAATATAGAAGGAGGAGGAGGAGGAGGCGACGACCCGAAGGTCTGGAGCTGCGACGGATGAAATTAAAATAAGAAGAGAATAAAACCTAAACTACTCTACTCTACTGTGTCCGTAAAATGAAAAGGAAAGCATTTATATATAGCTTTTGATTCCGGGCGTGAGTGGCACTTGGTGAAGGAAGTAATCATCTCCTATGTGAGCTCCACGGTGGACATCTTTTCTCTCATCCCAGGCTAATTGCAATTTGGAAGGGGGAGGGCTAATCAGGTGTGTAGGGCCATAGTGAGATTTCCAATTCTTTTCTCTCGTCAGGCTTCTTTTGTAAGTGTAAATGGTGGGGCAATTGAATGGGATGGGCCTACAATATTGGAAGTCCAATTTCACCCTTTGAAGTGTCTGGATAAAAATTGCAAATGGAGAATTCAAATATTCTTCTTCTTGCCGGCGTGATTCAATGTACATGGAGTATGAATTCCACTACCGTTCCGACTATTGAGTTCAATGCGGAAATTCCGCTTCTCATATATTTTTGCACTTGAAGTAACTTTTTATATATCTTTTGATTCAGCACATTTTTCCTATCACATATACAATAATTAATTATGAAAAAAATGCCTTTTGGTTGAAATAAAGACATATAAACACGAGTCATTTAAACCTTCATTTAGCTCATTTTTCAATATTTTATCATGTTGACCTATCTAATGTGTAATATATTATTTTTATGTGATTAATTAAATAAAAGTACCATAAATTACACAAAAATTGTAAGATTTTAATATGGAAAAGGTATGTAAAATACAAACTTATCATATATCATCCATACTTATTTTATCTTACACTCATCTGCTGGATCCAAAGTATATAATTTACCAAAGTTAATTGAATGTTATAAGTTAACATTTTGAAATTGATAAAAACATCCCACGATGGAGTTAATTTAGTTAAGCTGAAATAAATCTCACAGTGATTCCTTATTTCTAGGGTTAAGCTTCCCCCGAGATGAGATGGACTTTGAAAATTTATTTCGATAGCCACTATTTGTGGCACTTTAACATTTTTTAAACTACCATATAACAATATATAAGAATAATTATCACAGATTCAATAGTATTATTGCAAAGTTTCAATAATTCACCTAAACTACAAAAATCTCATTAATAGCCTTAATAATTGTGCAATGTGCTACATTTATAGTGTAGGGAGTCTCTCTGCAAGGCCACTGTGTAACAAGACAATTGCTCTCATGATGCTTCATGTCTTGGTCCTCTAAGCCATTAGGTAATTTTAGAGAAGCATTTTGTAGAAAAGGAATTTCTATATGTGATTTTGTCATCATTCTACTCTTATATCTCTTTATTAATTGTACTATTTGCTACATCAGTTGATTTAAAATATGCTTATGACACGATTTGTGAAATTAATGGTTTGTCCCTTACCAATGCATTTTTAACACCCCTTCCATCCTCTATAAAAATGTCAAAACTATTCAATTAAGGTATCGTATTCAATAGAGTGAAGATGCATATAATTAATACATTTGATTTATTTTCCTAAAGGAAAGTACTAATAAATAAATCTAATAATAAAATTGTAGACTTGGTGAAATCAGCTATAAAAGTCGCTATATATTCCAATATAGTACTTAGAATAGCTCATTCTCTTTCATTATAGAACTTTGACAATAGAAGTAGCAATAATCACTAAAAATATATACAAATATGTATTCCAATAGAGTACTTGGAATATCTCATTCTCTTTCATTATAGAACTTTAACAATAGAAGCAGCAACAATCATTAAAAAAAAATCAAATATTAGAGAAAATTATTAATGTAAAGATAAAACAATGCTATATAACTTCATTGAATTTATAGTTCACACAAATAAAAATAGAAGACAAAGAAGTCAACAATCTTTGAGTATCAAAAATATTTAAGTACAATAAAACCCATGCTTGAAACTTGAAAATATTTCGCATGTTCCCTTCTCTAATATTTTGGTCAAATTCATATTCATAATTTTCTTCATCACAACTTAAGTAAGTTTGTTCAAAATCTTCTTAATCCTCTTTTACTTCTTGATTAACTTGATGTGTTGTATGAACTTCATCAAGATTTACTTCTTCTATGTTCAACATAGACAAGAATTCTTGCATTATCAAGTTCTATGGTTGCAATTACCAATAGAGATACTACCATTTCCTTATCTTGTTAGCACCCATTCCTTATCTTTGATGTTTTTTGATCTTGTTCTTCATTTAGAGGAATGTTAAATCTACTTCTTGCTTTAATTCTACATATAGCCTACCAATCCTTTGATGGTCTCTTCTTCCCCAAAAAAGTTGCATGGTATACTTATTTAGCTTACTAAGCGAATATGAACAGTTTATACAAAGCAAGTCTAAACTTATTATCAATGAGCCATCAAGAATATACTATGGTCTTTCTTTATGTCAAACTAATCACACTTAAACAAGATAAGTCAATTCTTCACTCCATAATAATTTAAGTTAATGATGTTTGTTGGTCCTTCACAAGCAATCAACAAAGAAAAGGGAAGAGGTGAGGTGTGTTTAGGGGGTAAGGGTAGAGCAATGTTGGGAACTAATTGCTTAGCAAAATTTAAAACTTTTTTGAAATAAAGAACCCCTTTTGATTACTTGTATAAACAGCCTAGATGTCAGGACCCTAAAGGGGGCCTAGTAGGATTACCTAAAATTTCCATAACATGTGTGCACCCATAATATGAAAACCGTCTTGTAAGTCAGAGATTGCAAGACTCTAAATAATAAATCACTAAGATTAATGATTTTCAAGTAATTAATTTATTATAACATGACATAATATATAATTATAAATAACTATGGATATCCGGTATCCCACAGTTCCTTAGAACCGCAGAGAATCGGTATCCCCTACCAAATAATAAGACAGGATTACCAACATTATAAAACTGTAGGTAGAATTAAATTATATTAGATTCTAACATGTGAATATTTTCTACAAAGAGTGTTATGTATCACCTATAAAAAAAAAAAATTCAACTAATCTTAACACTAATGTACATATCTTCATCTCGCACTCAGCACTCGAGACATATCCCAATCCCATCGTATGTAAACCTATAAAGAAAACTAAAGGGGAATGAGCATAAAACAGCTCAGTGAGTTCGTTCCTCACCACTACCGGTCAGGTAAGTTTTCACACATTATTATCACACATGCAAGCAAGCTATCTACATACATAATAAATACAGGCGTGATGAATGCAAACAACATATCCATAGGAGTCCGGAACTATGGAAGGTGTAGAATTACGTCGTCTACACTTCGATTATCCCCTGTACTTACCCGCACAGAGCACCTCAGTTTACTCGCATGAGGCTACCTAGGGGCACCACCCCACTAGGCAAAACTCGACTATTACCCTAATCGAGAAAAGAGTTTCAATCCAAATAGGGGGAGTCCGAACTAGGACTATCCACTCTCCAAGGCCCCTTGGGTACAAACATGCGAGTCCTCTCGCAACCAAAAATAACCAAGGCCTTTTAGGTACAATAAAGCGAGTCCTCTCACTATCAAGTAGAGAACCCATGCTAGCTTTGCCTTAACGTTAAAAATACTACTTATGGCTCCACAAGCCCTTACAGCGATCATGCAAAAATTTGTTTAAGGATAGAAAAGCTTTTGCCAAAAATACTTTTCTTAAGATTTTTGCAAGGCTAGTACTCTCCATTCATACCTTTACCAAATCATAGACATGCGACGAGTAGAACCGGTTATTTGGGTCAGACATTTATATTTATCAATTTAAAAAGGTGGTCACACAAATGATGGCATACAAATAGAACAGTCATTCAAGCATACAAACAATAGCAAACAACAAAACATCATACAAATAACATGCAAAAGCAAGTAGCAGGTCATCAGAACTCCCTCACCTGGATTATTGCTCATTCTCCAAGCCTTTAGGGTTTCCAAGACTCGACATCGAACGCCTAAATCAAAATGGTAAACCTTATAAGTGTTCTGAGAATTCAGATTCCTTAGTCAACTAAAAGTCTATTGTAGTTTATCTAGTTTCCTCCAATATAACCCGAGTATAGTACGTATAGGGTTACCATACTCCATGAGATTAATGGTAACTATTTTCTTATATTAGTAAGGTATGAGGCTTCCTTTATGTATTTTGCAATTTTTTTTTTTTGTTCTGATTTCGATATTTGTGAACTTATAGTCATTTTTCATCGTTTTCAGACGCACGTTCACACGGTAATGTCCGTTTTGGACGTTAAGACCCGTGTTTTATGATATGGGCTAAATTTATTAAAATTTTATCTTATTGAAGTTTAATTACTCTTATTACTTATGTTTATGCCCTAGTTTAGGATTTAATGATTGAATTAGCTATTTGATTCTTACGCTTAGGAAATTTTACATTAGTGCTACTAGTCCACATACTTGATTAAATTTAATTCAATTTAGGAAGAGTATGAAGGTTTAAGGGATTTTCGACTTCTAAATACACATATATACCTATGTTATGTGCTTATGTAATCTTATTATTTCTTCTATTATAAACCTATGCTTACATCATCACTTATGTAACCAATTGATGATGTCATGGCTTATGTAATGCTTAAATAATGTCATGGCTTATGTAATCCATTTATTACATGTAAATATATATGTCATTAAGTACTTATACATATACATATGTTTTATACCTACCTACACTCATAACATACTAATATATATACTTATGTCCTTATACTTTATACATACATATACTTATACATCTATTTAGGTTTATACCGTATTTATCCATGTATACATACTCATATACCTATACGATCATATACATATTTTTATACAAAAATTCGTATGCCTAATCTTTTCCTTAAGAAAAACTTCCTAATTCCATTCTTTTGTATTTTTATGTATGTATTTAGTGTAGTATACACATATATAGTTAGATATGGTCTTAATTCAAGTTATGTACATGATAAATACTCATGTACAAAGGTTCACATACATGTATTCTTTTAGTATTCCCTTATGTGCACATACTTATAAGCATATACTCATGTCTTCCTTTCTTCTTCTTCATAATTCCTAATTTCTACACTTAAAAATGGAAACTTTGTTCCCTCTTCTTCAAGACAAAACTAAACATATGATTACTTACATAATCTATCTAATTAACTAACTAATGAATAATATAAAGTAACATAAAACAACTTAAAGACATACCTTTAATTGTGTTGAAATTAAGAAGACAAAAGGAGGAGTGATGAGAGTGAAATGGGAAGAAAAAGCTCACGGCAATGGGGAATGTTTTTGTTTTGTTTCTTTTGCTTTATTTTGATTATGGAAGGAGGAGAATGGTGGGGTCTAGAAGGGGAGATGTATGGACGGCAATTGAGGAGAAATGGAGAAGAAAAAAAAATCAAAAAGAAAGAAAAGAAAAGCCATCATTAACGAAGAGATATTTTCTTTATCTCTTAAGTCTATTGTTGACTTTTCAAAGTGTTGAATTGGTCAACTCTTCTTAAGTATGTGTAATTTTATGCACATAATGTAGTGATTAAAGGAAATTAAGGGAAAAATGAAGGAAATGAGAGGAAATGAGGTATATGATGAATTGATTAGCAAACATAGTTGATGAGGTCTTACTTTAAGTCTTTATAACTTATATATCTCATTTAATAAACCACTTTGGATAACAGGTGCAAAAAGTACTAATTTGAATATTAAAGTTCACTACATGTAACCTAATTTTCAACTATAACCCAGACTATTCTAATCACATACTTAAGGGATAAATATATTCTATGACTCATTATCTTAGTTTCTAATGGATTACTTGAGGATTCGAATTATATAAGCATGAATGAGGGTCATCTCTAATATTTTACTAATAATTTGACAAAATATGAGCATTATATTATTAATTAGGGTTTTAGGATTTACAATGATGAATTATTGCTTTTATATCCTTAAAGTTATGGTTTTAGGGTTCTTATTACTTTAAGGCACAATCTCTAATGTTTTTACACATTTAAGGTTTCATATATTCTTACGCGATTAAATCTTCAATTGTCATCTTAGGGTTTTGATGAGGTTCGAGGTTTTAGGGTCTTTGTATGCGGTTAGGGGTTCAATTGATGATTTAAGGTTTTTTGTATCCACTTTAGGTTTTGGATTGAGATTTTAATCGGTTTTAAATCTTACTGGCTCTTTTGAGTTCGGGAAATCATCTACAGTTTAGACGTTTGTTTCTATACTTAGAAAGCTAAATTCGCAGGGTTTACACTAGAGTTTAGCTAGATTTTGATAAATAAAAAATTATAAATAAATAAAAGAGAGAGGGTTTAAGAAGATCAAGTATAGGATTTATAGAGATTCCTTTTGATGAGTCAATCCTCTCTTCTAGCTCTACTTATTGAAAATCCGGTCGTCTACATTAGTCATTCTACTATTTTCAATAATTAAAAGAAGAGTACAAGTACAGCCTCTTCAACTGCAATCCACACAACTCTATTCTCCTAACTTGTCTTCCAACTAGAATAGAACTAGTGTGATCAACTCTCTCTTGATTATAATACAATCTATTTTGAACAAGTCTAAAGCAAGAACAAAAATATAATTTTCTAGAGTATTTAGCACAACGATTTGTAACAATTGAGAAAATAAAGTTTGCTCTTAAATGATCTTTTTCAAATGCTTTTTTTTTTCTTTATGCAATGAATATAAGAAAACTGTATATATTTTCTTTACAATTCCTTCTCTTTTTAAATTTTTGAGAGCAATAGCTAGTGAATCCCTTAAACATTATATGAGAACTGTCTTTTTTTTTTTTTTTTTCTTAAATGGCTTGGTTGATCCTTATCTCTTTATAGATTCAAAATATCAAGCTTGTAGTTACTAAAATATCTCCACAAATATTTGCATAATTCAAAATATTCAAATATGGATGACTTTTCCTTATCAAACTTTGAATAATCTTGGGTATTCTAGATAAGATCTTCATAACTTTAATTCGTCCAACAATCTAGCTTCCATTTTATTTACACAATATGAATTCGAAATATCCGAAACTCTATGTGCTAACCAACTTAACCATAATATTGAGTCTCATAAAAACTTATAAGAAATTCCTTCTTAAATAGTGAACCGTATCAAATGTATTACTCAAATATACTTAGCTAATGAAGCTGGACCTTAACCTACAAAACAAATAACATTAGATAAAAATAAGTTCTTATATATTACTTCTAAGTCCGCTACTATGTTTTCTAATCTCTTTTGAACAACATCCGATCTTCTCATGCTTGCTTATAAATTTGTTTATAAGTCTTCAAAATTCTTTTGACTAACTTCTATACTTATTGAAATTGCTTCAAAGTTTGCTTCAATGTCAATGTTTCTCAAGAAATCTATCAACTCATCCTTTTGAGGATTAGAAGCTTCTAACTGTTCTTCTAACTTCTTCGTCATAAGTCATATTACTTACTTTTATCTTTACTTCTAAGTCACTATCATAGCTATGAATACTTAAACATTTATTAGTGAAATTTTGGTGTTTGTTATTATCAAAACATGTAGTCAAGGGATCGAACATTCTCCCCTTTTTGGACAATGACAAAACACTTAATGAAAAATATTTAGATCAAGTAAATATAGTTAGATATGAACAAATTATATCGATTTAGATATTTAGACCAAAATTTTCAATTTAAATGCAATTTTACAGGAAAAAATATTTTTTTTTTTGCCACTTCTCCCCTTTTTTGTTTCTAGTAAAGATAGAACACAAATAGCAAAAAAGAACATATAAAGGAGATAAACTAACATTGATCATCAAAACATGAGTTCAAAGAGATTGTAGTTACACTAGAAACAAGACAAAAATTAAACTAAACAATAGAATTGATAGATACTAAACTAAATAGAAACTAAACTAGTGTTTGGGTAGAAGATGACTAAGGAAAAGATGGACAAGTGGTAGGAGGGACAAGTGACAAGCAATTTTGATTAAGAGGCCTAACTATAATACTATGCATCTACCAAACACTATAATCCAAAATATCCACCTTTTTGTCTGCAACTTTGACAAAAACCCTCATTATCTTAAGCATAGTAAACAGATTCAGGCTTTCATGATTTTTCATCTTGACCTATTCTTCATCTATCTTCAAGTTATACACTTCCCAAAGGTTGATAAGATCAATTAAACTTTTGATATAGATGCTTCATAAGTATAATGGACACAACTTCTTACCCAACACATTTGACATTCTTTAAGAGTTTTCTGTTTTTAGATAAGGATTCATTAAATTGTTTGAGAACAATTGAGATTTGTTTCTATGAGCCACTTATTGTAGTTGGAGAACTCTTGGCCAACTTAAGAGTTAGATCAACTATAACTTCATTATTGGCTTGAGTTAAAATGTCCAATTCAGGTGTTTTTGTAGATAAGGGATCCAACTTAAGTCTCTTCATAGCAACTTCTTCAACTTCCTTTTCTTTTTCTTCTCTTCTATGTCCTTATCAACAAAAGGTTGAACTTCTACTTGTTCAGTAATCAAGCCCCCATCCATGGTCTAAAAATCTTCTTGTGCAGCAACTTCTTATTGATCTTCTTTTTCTTGTTCAAAATTTTCTTCTTCTTCCCTTTGAGCAAGTGCCAACAACCTTTTAACTTTCAAATTCTTTTTCCTTGATGATGGGTAGACAAAATGAGCCCCATCATTAGCATGACAATGTTGTCTATCACATGAATTCCCATATGTTTCATGACCACTTTCCCTACCATCCTAACATCCAGGGGATATCCATTCTTTTTTTACAACTTGATATGTTTAAACTCCATTAACTTCATGATATTACATGCTTGATAAACTAGCTTGCCATGTAAACAAGCTATTTGTTGATCATGCATATATCCAATAGGCATCTTCACCAGTCAGAGAGGTGAAGCTTCCTTTCTTTAAGAACAAGCAACTTATCACGACTTTGTGTAGCATTCTAATAAGTAATTCAAAATGTATTATCCATGAATTTTGTAAGTTAGAAAGAAGAATGCTACGATGGAGCCTTAAATTTGTTTCTTTCCTATTGATCATAGGATCTTTTTCTACTGCCACTAATCCAAAACATTCAATTATATCCTCCTTAGTAATTAATACAACATGTCTACACACAACAATTCTTAATACATTTCTATTCAAATAATCTAAATTTGTATAGAAATTAGTCACTACTTCGTCATAAGCCTTATCATTGATACAACATAGGCTTTAAACACCCAAAACTTCCTAATACTCGTCATAGAAAAATCCATTCTTATTGAAGAATTGGCAATCCATATGGAAACTGTTACAAAACTTGCCATCTTTCAATAATTTCCATATTTTAAAATTTCCTTTCACTATGTGTTGCTTTTTTTTTTTTTTTGTATTTTCTTTGCCCATTCCTTTACTTTCCCTTTCTTCTTCTTCTTAGTATCCAGTTCTTTTACTATCTCATTTCCCTTACCTTGCTTGTCCTTTCAAGTAACACTCTTAGTTACTCTATGTTGAGTACTTGACTAAGGAGCTTCAAAACCAAATTTAACTCCACTCCTCATAGATTTCTTTTTAGGTAGAAAGTGTTTCAAGGGAACTTCATCAAAAAAAGCTTCTAAGTTTAGATTGATTGCTTTTATGTCGATAGACATTAGAGTAGTAGTTTGATCAAACTCTGGTGGTCTTAAGGTATCTAAGGGTGAGTCAAGTTAATCATCATAAGTGGGTTCTTATTGAACTTTAAAGGATTAGGGTTTTGGATAAGTTCTAGTTTAAGGTTGTTCTCAGGTTGGATGTGAGTTGGTTATGGTTCAGGTTGAGGTTTGAGTGAATTTGCCATGGGTGTTTCAGGATTGACTTTGGTTAGATGATCAGGGATGGAAGGGACTTCAAACTTCTTGGCTATCTTTGATTACCCAAGGTATTACTTTATATCGAAGGAGTTTTAATAGAAAAAAGATTTGAACTAAAAGGAGACAAGGAGGAAATGTTGATGGATTACCAACCTTCGGACTCCTCTAAAGCCTCCAATCTCTCACCAAAAGGATTCTCTCTTATCAGCTTGCCAAGGACAAGCTCCTATACATGGAAGAGTTGTAGACAAACTCTCTAAGGGCCTAGCTCAGACATACCCTACTCTATTTGGGCTCTTACCCAGTTGTCAACTAGTTGAGTACCGAAGTAAACTTACCAAGTGTCAAGGCTAACCTGCCAAGTGCTAAGTTCAAGGTCATTATATACCAAGCCCTACTCTTCTAGCCTACATAATTGCAGCATCATTCAATCGCCTTGGCAGTTCTAAGTACGATTCATCAATAACAACCCTTACAACATTTCAACTTAGCTATAGTACCCCAAGATCCCAGAGTACGAACCCATTAACAGGCCACCACCTGTCCCTTGCTTTTTTGACACTTATACTATATTCTTTTTTGTCTTTTGTCTTATTTACCTTTTTTCAAACATACTAAGAATCTCTTTCTTACATTGTCTTTTATGTCATTTTTTGTTATTGTATTATTGCCTTAAAGGACTTCCCATAAATAGTCCTTTCTACCATGAATATTCTTGTTCCTACGAGATACTCTTCTCTAAGTACACCCTTTGCTCACACTCTTATCTAATTTTTCTGAGTAGCTCAAGATTAGTGGTGAGTACACCTTAGTATTAGATTGTGAGTCATATCAGGCAAAATACTAAGTCGTATTGTGTTTATTAATGTATCATATCCTCTTAGCAGCTTCATGGAAGCTATTGTGTTTGTTGACTTTTTCCATTTCTTCATTCTTCAATACTTTGAAGTACTCGCTATTATTACTTCCTATGGTAAGCCCTATTGATCAACTCAGCTCTTAGGCACATCATATAATCTCGGTATTAGAGCTTGAGGTTACAATTGAAAGCTAAGTATTATAGTAGTTAATTTTTGTTATAGTGTGTATGTTATGTTATACTTTGTTCTTTAGTGGAAAAACAAAGCAAGTCCTTAAGGCACTGTGCAATATCATATTATCAAAGTTATGTGCAATCTTTTGTCGAGTAGTGGATTTCCTGAAGTTTTGTATTAAGAATATCGAATCCAAGTGTTCAAGGGGAGATTAACAATGCCGAGAATGATGCTCGTGGTTGAGGTCATATTATCTAATAGACTCCACAAATTACTAATGAACAATTGCAAGACCTTACTACTATTGTGGCTAACCTAGCTATCTCTATACAAAAGGCAGTAGAGACAAGGCTACAAGAGAGAGTTAATGAATGAGGCCGAGATTTGAGAGACAGGCTAAGAAGATAAGTAGCTAAACCTGGAGCGTTAGAGGTTGTTATTGTAAACCCAACTCCACTTTGACATACAGAGAGATTTGCAAGGAGAAGACTTGAGTTAGATGAAGTTGAAGAGTTTAAAGAGGAGGAAGAGTAGTATGAAAGATTCCTATAGTGAAAGCTTATGCCCCGAAAGGAGCCGAACATCACAAAGTGTAGAATCTGAGCTTTGATTGGTTTAGTAGTGCTAATGACTACTTGAACTGGGAGGAGAAGATTGAAAAGATATTTGATTTCTATGATTACGAAGACTCAATGCATATTCGAGTAGC
Organism: Lumnitzera littorea; assembly: GCA_024138015.1. NCBI lineage: Eukaryota > Viridiplantae > Streptophyta > Magnoliopsida > Myrtales > Combretaceae > Lumnitzera > Lumnitzera littorea. The sequence continues at coordinate 71,080,373 of JAMXBB010000007.1, forward strand.
TACTTTAGAATTTTCTAGATATGCAGCAATGTGGTGGAAAAAACTGTAAAATGTAAATTAGCATACCCAACGTGAAATCCAAACTTAGAATGAGATGAAGAGAGTTCTGAGGAGTAAATTTGTTCCAAAGCACTATGAGCAAGACACTTTCTAACATTTCTATGAACTTAGACAAGGTAGCTGATTAGTAGATGAGTATGTTCGAAAGTTCCAATTGCTAATGATTCGATGCAATGTTAACGAGCTTGAGGCACAAATAATACCATTCATTTCTAGACTAAGATCCAAAATTGGTAATATAGTGGAAGTACAGAGGCTTGCAAATCTGGATAAGACCATCTAAGTAACATAAATGGTCAAAAGATAGAGGCAAAATTAGATCAACCAAATACCGAGCAACTGAACTGACGTATTGAGCAAAACTAATATGCCAAGCCAACCTAGATATGACCAAGCTCAATAGAGTTTTGAGGTAGACTATCGAGGTCAAATGCCGAACAAATCTAATGATGGCCGAGGAAAGACTAAGGTCAAGGAGCCTAAGGTCAAGAAGGACCAAGGTCTGAAGTCAAGATAGAAGACCCGAGAAATCAAATGTTTCAAGTGCCTTAGTTTTGGATATGTAGCTAGCCAGTACCCAAGCTAATGTATCATGACCATCAAGGGAGACAAGCCCCAGTTTAAAGGGGAGAGTGCTAGTAAAGGGGAAGAAGAAGAAGTAGGTGTCGACCAACTACTAGAAGAGTTTCAAGAAGATTCAGACACCGTAACTTGACTTGAAATAGGAGACTACTGTAAGGTTGTACGAAGATCTCTTAGTACCTTTACCTCTAATGAGAATGAATAGAGAGAGAAGCTCTTCCATATAAACTGCCAATGAATGGTAAACTATGTGCTTTGATCATTAACAGAAGGAGTTGTACCAATATCATAGCATAAAAAGTAATGAAGGCTTTAAAATTGCCAACCTATCCTCACCCTAAGTCCTACAAGATTTAATGGCTGAATGAGAAGGGAGGTCTACCTATTACTGAGTAAGTCAAAGTGCTTATCACTATTAGTGATGGAAACAAAGACAAGGTATTGTACAACGTCTTACCTATGTATGCTTCACACATTCTACTTAGCCGACCCTGACTGTTTGATTTGAAGGTACTGTATGATGGGTATAAGAACACTTATATGTTCTAAAAGGATGGGAAGAAGGTTATACTAACCCCAATGACCCCCAAAGAAGTTCAAGAGTCACAAGAGAAGATTACTAGATTGCTATAGAGGAAGTCCTTAGTGATTTCTTGAGCCCAATTTTCCAAAGATGTTACAATAGAAAAGTGTGTATTCTTATTGGTCAGAAGGCTACTAGAGTTAAAGGAAGTTGAAGCATTACCTACCGAGGTGTAGACGTTAATTTAAGAGTATGTTGACTTGTCCTACCGAGTTACCAAGAGGTTTGCCCCTCGTCAAAGGCATAGAGCATTACATTAACCTATAACCTAAAGCTACTCTACCTAACTATCCTGCTTATAGACTCAATCCCAAGTAAGTAGTTGAGCTAAATAAATAAGTTGATGAGTTGATTGAACATAGCTATGTCCAAGAGAGCATGAGCTCCTATACCATGCCAGCTGTCCTAGTGCTGAAGAAGGATGGCTCATGGAGAATGTACATTGCTAGCCAAGCAATCAATAAGATCACTATCAAGAATCAATGACCGATCCCATAATTAGATGATATGCTCGATGAGTTGCATGGTGTACGAATATTTTCAAAGGTTGATTTGAAGAGCAGCTACCTCCAGATCCGAATGAGACCTAAAGACAAGTGGAAAACTACTTTATTCAAGTGGATGGTGATGTCATTTAGGCTTACAATGCACCAAACACCTTTATACAGCTCATGAATCATGTTTTGAGATCATTAATTGGTAAATATGTTGTTGTTTACTTTGATGATATTTTGATATACAATGCTGACCTCATTTCTCATGTCATGCACTTGAGATCTATATTTGATATCCTTTGTGCCAAGCAATTTTTAGGCAATTTGTAGAAATGTATGTCTATCAGAGCGAGGTACTATTCCTCAAATATGTTGTCTCTAGAGGAGGAATCGGAGTTGATGATGAAAAGACTTGAATGGCCAATGTCAACCAATGCTACCAAAGTAAGGAGTTTCCATAGTCTATCTTTGTTTTATCGAAGATTCATTTGGAACTTTAGTTCCATAGCTACCCTACTGATCGAACTGACTAGAAAAAACTCTAAATTCAAATGGTATGAGAAAGCTCAAAAGAGTTTTGAAGAGGTCAACTCCAAAGTTGGTTTCTACCTTAGTGTTAGTACTACCTGACTTTAACAAGGTTTTTGAGCTAGAATGTGATGCATCTAGAGTCAACATTGGAGCTTTCCTCATGCAGGAGCCCTAACTAGTTGTGTATTTCAATAAGAAGCTTAGACGTACCACATTAAATTATTTGGCATACGACAAGGAATTCTATGCCCTTCTTTGAGCACTTTAGTACTAGCAACACTACCTATTGCTAAGTGAGTTCATTATCTACATAAATCATGAATCTCTCAAGCATCTCCGAGAACAACAAAAACTCTCCCGATGTCATGCCAAGTAGGTTGAGTACCTGGAAACCTTTAACTATGTCATTAAATACAAGAAGAGAAAGTACAAATATTGTAGCCGATGCACTTTCTCATTAGCATATCCTTATCACAACATTACAAGTTAGGATACTTAGGTTTGGTGCCTTACCTAATCAATATGAACATGATCTGTACTTTGGACCCTTAGTGGCTAAGTGTAACATTGGAGGAGTAGTGGATGAGTTTTATTTAAGCTAAGGATTTCTGCTGAAGGGAAGATAGTTTATGTGCCAAGTGGTACTATTAAAGAATTATTTGTCCGAGAAGCCCATGCTGGAGGCTTAGCTGGCCATTTTAACAAAAAGAGAACTACTAAGTTGTTGAAAGAACACTTCTATTAGCCTGGGTTGCTGAAAGATGTGTGCAAAATTCTTAGACCCTTAGTTGGCTATTTTAGTAAACTTCAAATCATGATGGAAGCTCGTAGTGCTAATCATGATTTGAAGTTTACGAGCTTCTTCAAGCAAACACTATGGAAGAAGCTCAGCACTAAGCTTATGTTCAGTACCTCTTGCCATCCATAAACAAACGGCCAAATAGAGGTTATGAATAAAATAGTAGGCAACCTCCTTTGAGATACTATTAGGAAGAATCTATATGATTGGAATCAATGCCTACCCATCATTGAGTTCGCTTACAACTGCTCTACTCATAACTTGATAGGAAAGACACCTTTCGAGGTCATCTATAGACTCAACCTGAACTTACCATTGGATATGATTATTAGCTCAACTTCCTTAAGAGAAAGTTAGACTGACCTGCAGTACGCCGAAGAGTTACAGAAAGTTCATTTGAAGGTCGCCAAGCAATTAACCAAGATAATAGCCCGACAGAGAGAACAAGGAGGTTAAGGAGGAAGGCAAGTTAGCTATAACCTAGGAGACCTTGTCTAGATCCACCTCAGTAAAGAGCAATTCCCAAGGAAGAAGGCAAACAAATTATCTCCCAGGTCGGATGGCCCTTTCAAGATCCTTTGATGTGTCAATGAGAACACCTATGAGCTAAAGTTATCCAAATGATACAAAGTGTCTCCTACTTTCAATGTCATTAACTTGATGCCCTATGTGTAAAAAGACAAAGAAGAAGACAAAGATTTGAGGAAAAATCTTCAACAACCCTAGGGAATTAATGGATTGCCAACCTTTGAATCCATCACTCATACCTGCCTTTAAGGCCTCCAATCTCTCACTAGGAGGATTCTCTCTTGTCGACCTACTGAGGACGAGCTCCTATACATGAAAGAGTTGTAGATGAACTCTCTAAGGGCCTAGCTCGGACACATCCTGCTGTACTTGAACTTTTGGCCAATTGCCAACCAACTGAGTGCTGAGGTCAACTTACCAAGTGCTAAGGCCAACCTATCGAGTGTCCAAGATCACTATACACTGTACCCTACTTTTCCAACCTACTGAATTGCAGCATCATTCAATCTCCTTGACAACTCGAAGCATGGTTCATCAACAACAGCCCCTGCATCATTTCAGCTTAGCTACAACACCTTAAGATCCTAGAGTACAAACCCGGTGATAGGCTACCACTTATCCCCTACTTTTCTGACACTTATACTATATTCCTTTTTGTCCTTTGTCTTATTTACCTTTTTTGAACAATCTAGGAATATCTTTCTTACATTGTCTTTTATGTCATTTTCCATTATTGTATTGTTGCCTTAAAAGACTTACTACAAATAGTCATTTCTACCGTAGTCGTAATCATCTTACACCTTATAAGTAAATGAATATTCTTATTCTTGTGAGATATCTTTCTCCAAGTACACCCCTTTCTCACACCCTTATCTAATCTTGACAATGAACCTTAGTATTAGCTTGTGAGTCATATTAAGCAAAATACTAAGTCATGTCGTGTTTGTTAGTGTATCACATCCTCTAAGCAGCTTCACAAAAGCTATTGTGTTTGTCGAGTTTTTCCATTCCTTCATTCTTCGATACTTTGAAGGACTTGCTGTTAATACTTCCTATGATAAGCCTTAATGATCAACTCAACCCCTAAGCATATCAAATGTGAGAGGGATAAATAGAAGAAAGAATGTATGATTAAAAGGTGTATACAAGGGAACATGTTAGAGAACTAATAAGTGACATGATGACACGTAGATCTTTTTTCAAACTATTATAGATAAATATGAAAAAATAAAACTAAGACATGTATAAAAAATGGAAGATGCAGTAAAGTAAATATTTTGTTATCTAACTCAAATATTATACATGAGTGTGACCCGAAAAATTTAACAAATTATATATGACAAATATAAATCTAAGATACATTTTATACACGGTATTGCAAAACAATTGAAGAGATTAATTTTTAAGCAAAAGGATCACACAAGCCTATTTCATTTCAAATAAATTTAAACATGTTCTTGTCCAAAGGCTTGGTAAGATATTAGCAAGCTATAATTTTGTAGGTACGAACTCAACACTTATATCACCATTAGTCACATGATCTCCAATAAATTAGTATCTAATTTCAACATGTTTAGATCTTGAATGGTGAACTAGATTTGTTGTTAGATTAATGGCACTAGTGTTATCACATTTAATAAGTATACTTTTAAATATTAAGTCGTAAGCCATTAATTGTTGCTCAATCTAAAAAATTTGCACGCAACAATTTTCAATAAAAACATATTCAGCTTCAATTGTCGAAAATACAGTGGAATTTTGTTTCTTGAAAGACCATAAAATCAGTTTTTCTCCAAGAAACTAACAAGTACTAGAAATAATTTTTCTATCTACTTTGCATCTTACATAGTCAGCATTTGAGGATCTTGTCAAATCAAAATTTTGACTCTTAGGATAACATATGCCTAACTTAGAGATGCAAGAGATATATTTGAAGATACGTTTAATAGTTGCTAATGCTTTTCTATTAGATTAGCATGAAATCTTGCATAAATACATACAATAAATAGAATGTTTAGTCTTAGGAATTGCTAATTATAATAATGAGCCTATTAAGCTTTTATATAGCTTCTCATTAACTCTCTTACTAGAAACATCCATGTCTAGTCTGGTAGATGTTGATATAGGAGTAGCAACACTTTTCATGCCTTTAAAGCCAAATTTTCCAAGCATATGTTTAGTGTATTTCTCTTTATGCACAAGGATGCCATCGTTAATTTGCTTAATTTCTAATCCAAGAAAGAAGTTAAGTTCTCTAATTATATACATCTTAAATTCAACCTACATCAACTTAGAAAACTCTTTGTGATAGGTTTTATAAGTCGAACCAAAGATTATATTATCTACATAAATTTGCACAACTTGAATGTCAAAGTAATAATATTTAAGAAATAAGGTTGTGTCAACTTTACTACTTTAGAACCCAATCTTAAGCAAAAAATCACCTAACCTTCCATACCAAGCATAAGGTGCTTGCTTCAACCCATATAATGCTTCGCTAAGTTTATCAATATAACCTCTTTAAATGGATCTTCAAATCCAAAAAGTTGTTTAACATAAGCTTCCTCCTTTATGTATCCATTTAAAAAGGCACTTTTTACATTCATCTAAAACAACTTAAAATTCTTTAAGCAAGCATAAGCAACTGACAATCTAATTGCTTCAAGTTTAATTACAACTATATAGGTTTCATCATAATCTATGCCTTCTTCTTCTTAATATGATTTAACTACTAACCTACCTTTATTTCTAACTATCTTACTTGTTTCATCCAACTTATTTTTAGGTACCTACTTAGTTCCTATTATAGATTTATTTTTTAGGTCAAAAAACAAGATTCCAAACCTGATTTCTTTGAAATTGATTTAACTCTTCCTACATAGCATTGATCCAATAGTACTTGGATCAATCTTAGAAAGCATGACAAAGTGACTTTCTATGTCATTGAAGTTAGATGTCGTCCATACACCACTTTCCACATTTCAAATAATAAGATCTTGTAGATGAGATTACTTGAATTTCCACGATTTAGAAGGAGTTAGACTTGTTTGTTGTTATGTTGAAACTTTTGGCTTTACTTCTAACTTTAATTCTAAACCTTTTAAGTTTTTCTATGATTTCTCTAGTCTAAAATCTATTGCTTTTAACTTTCCTTCTAAGTTTGGTTGATTATCTACAGCTTTGGTCTTCTTACTGCTAATGTCATCTTCATCCTATAAATTTGTTTCTTCCATAAATTTAACATTGATAAACTCTTCAACCACATTGCTTGTCTTATTAAATATGCTATAGCCTTTGCTATTTCAAGAATAGCCCAAAAATATTACCTCATCAACTCTTTCTTCAAATTATCCAAGCTTAAAACTTGTTTTCATAACAAAGCATTTGCAGCCAAATGTATGAAAATAAGAAACAAATAGTTTCCTACTATCGAACTTGGATTTTTCCTAGTTTTTATTATTTTCCTTAACTCAATCTATATTGAACCCTATATCCATTTAATATAAACCCTCGACTAGGGATTAAGAAAAACTTAATTTTCATTTGATTTTGAAAAAGGAAAATAGAGTTGTTACCCAACCGAGGTCGACAAAAAGGAAAGAAAGGTTAAGTTATAATTGATTAGGTAGATCAGGCATAACATAACTACTAGGCCGCGATAAGATCACTTTTGAAAAATGATTTTTTTTAAACCAAAGAACTTGAGTCTGAGGGCTAATTTATTAAACTCTAACAAATATTACTTTGACCTTCCGAATTTAATTCTATTTTTCAAAATGCCCTTTTTAGCACAAATTCTAAATTTACAAAAAAAAAAATAATAATTCTATTTATACAAACAAAAATAACAAATTGAAATTATTTATAAAAAAGAAAATAAAAAGATTTCTCTATTTTAAGTCGCCCCATAAGTGCCTATATACCCTCTAGTAGAGATCAGACCTTCCGTAGTTCATTCATAAAACTTTAATTTGTGAGTTTATTTTAATTTTGAAAATTAGTCTAGTTTACATCTCTTACCATTTGATTTTATTTGGGAAAAATTCTAGGGAAGGGTTATAAATTGGTATTTATATTTTTGGAAATTTTTAAAATGTCCTAATTTTTTAAAAGGATTGATTTATTTTTCTGATTTTTCTAAGTGATAAAACTTTCTATTTAATTTTATTTATTTATTTTTAATTATTTAATTATTTTTGTTTTTGTCTTTATTTTTTGTTTATGTTTTAACCGAAGAAATAAAATGAAAATAAACTAAGCTTCCCTATCTTTTGTTTTTCTTTTTCTTCCTTTTTTCTTTTTTAGGTTTTTTTTTTCTCTTTTCTTTTTTTTTTTTCTACAATTACAATAAATTTACAAAAAATAAATACATTAAGAAAAAAACATAAAACCAAATCGAAATCACAAGAGAGAGGTCCTAACTTGGATAGTAGCACGTAAGTCAAAGTTAGGTTCAAACATTAAGTTGAGTCGCTAATCTGGTCGAAGGGGGAGAAGAAGATGCAATGGCCAACGAGTAGAGTGCTTCTGGGTAGTTCTAATAGGTTTTTGAAGCGAGAAAACACATCTTCATGTGTTTCTTATTGGGGATATGAGGGTAAATGAAGTGCTACGACCAAATGGCGGGAGTTGGGTAGTTATTGAGTTTAGTAGCAATGTCAATTATTGGATGGTCATAGTGGTGGTCGTTAAAGGTGAATAGATGTTTGAGTTCGGGGTTTTAGGGGGCCATAAGTGCAATCATGGCTATTAGTTCAAGGAGAAAACCACTACTTCTTAGTGGTTCAAAGTGACCATAGGGGTGGCTAAGGGTTTTAGACTAAAGTGGAGATTGGAGTTACGACAAAGTATGGGATAAGTGGTGTATAAAAGCTAAGTGCTTGGGCAATTCAACCATGGTGTTAGTTTAGGTCACAACCGCTTCAGTCAAACTTTCGAGTTAGAGAGAGAAAGCTATTAGCCTAGAGAGAAAGAGGACAAGATTGGGTGTTTGAGGGATTTGTGAGTGAATTCGATGATCAAATGCAACGTCGAGTCCCTATCTTATATAAATCTAAGTTCAAGAAAACATAGAGTGAATCAAAAACTCATTAATTCGAAGAATCAAATTAAATGGGTTTCAAATGAATTGATTCTCAGAATAAATGAGAATTACAGTAAGTTGAGCGCAAATGATGATCTAAAGGTGTTCCATCTTACTCAAGATAGCCAGTAAAAGCTTCGAATTGTATTACAGAAGCTTGAATAACGCAAAAGAAACCCAAAGCAAGCACTTTCATCTTTTTTTCTGAAACTTCAATTCGATTTTTGACCCAATTAATGAATGTGTGAAGCCACATTTTTAGATTCAATGTGTGGTACTCCAAGTATACTTCATAATTTCACCATTAATTGGGTGAATCATGAAGAAAAAGGGGATCAAAATCAATGCCAAAGTGAGCACCCTAAGCTAGATTATAGTGAGAAAAAGAAGGAAAATAAGGGAAAAGGAAGGAAAAGTGTCACTAGTGTAGTGCTACATCAGTCACGTATCCCAATTGAACCTTGCCATGTGTCTCGCTATGACATGTGACTTAGTAATGTCCTTACATGTAGCACAAGCGTAAGATGAAAAAAAAGTGTACAATTTTGCACTTTGCTAGGATTGAACCCAAGACCTATGACTCCTTTCCAATAACAAGACCAAGTGTAATACTAGTTAGGTTGTTGGCCCATACCCTGTTTTATGGTGGAAACAAAATGTACTTAAAACTAAAAAGTAGCCTGATTTATTCTAAAAACTACTCAAATAAATTAATCTATCTAAGGACTCAACATAATCCTAAATTCCTATTTTTCTTAAAAACTACTTTCCTAAAAAATTATTTATTTGTCTAAAAAGACTATTTTACCTTAAAATTTAATCTTTCTAATTTTTTCTTTTTTCAATTTTTTTATTTTTCAATATTTTCTATTTTTTTTTTTTTGTACTTTTGCTAAATTTTCTATTTTTTGTGCTTTTTTCAAAATTTCTATTTTTTTATGTTTTTTTTTTCTAAATTATGATCTTTTCCCTATTCTTAAAAAATTCTAAAACTACAGGGAGACAAAAATGGGATATCTACACCTATCTTTATACAACTCATATGTAGTTTTACGAGTTAAAGATCTTACATACACACAATTTATAATATAGCATGCAATTGCAATAGCTTTAGCCCAAAAATATTTAGTAACAACACTGTCATTCAACATAGTTCTTATCACCTTTTGTACAATTCTATGCTTATGTTTTATAACTCTATTTTGATGTGGAGTGTAGGGAGCGAAAAAGTTATGTGAGATACTATGTTAATGACAAAAACTTGCAAAATCTTGATTTTCAAACTCCCTTCCATAGTCAATTCTCAAACTAACTATTGAGGCTCCTTTTTTAGTAAGAAACTTTTTTGCAAACCTTTCAAATATTTTGAAGGCATCACTTTTATGTTGTTAAAATAGAACCAATGCAAATCTAAAAAAATCATCTACTATTACAAGTCTAAGTCTGTTTCCTTCCAAGATTTAAAGTCCAAGATGGACTAAATAAGCCCATATGTGTAACAGTTCTAAAGGACGTTTAGCTAAGATCACAATTTTTACTCTTTTAGAATGATGTGACTAACTTATTTTTCAATCATGAATCATATTGAATAGATTATTTATATCAATTTTAGGTAAACCACTAACTAGCTTATTTTTAGATAGTTTTTTCCAATTAAGTAAAGCTCACATGACCTAAACGTTTATGCCATAAATATGTACTATCATGCACTATCAACAAATAGTTCTCAACTCTCACATTAGTTTGTTTAATTATGTATATATTACCTTTCCTATATCCTTAAAACAATAGCTTATCAATGATAGATCAAATTTGATGCACTTGTTCATCTCAAAACTACCTTTATGACTCTTATCACTCAATTGACTAATGCTTAACAAATTGTGTCAAGCCTTTTACAAGTAACACATTTTCACTATAGCAAGGAAGGTGCCTAATATTACCAAATTTAAGTATTTTTCCTCTTCCATTATCACTAAACCTGACAAAGCTTGTTTTTTTCCATTTTAGTGTAATAAACATAGAAGCATCTTCAATCATATGCCTAGTACAGCTACTGTCTAGTAACTAGGTGCCTTTAAACATTGGTTCTTGTTCCTGCAATCATTAGGTCAAGTTTTTTAAGCATATTTGAGAACTCAATAAAGCTTGAGTCCTTTAGAAATCAAGTTCGTTACATTATTTTTCTTAACTTGACTCTTGTTAAGCTTATAATTCTTATAGAACTAATACTTCTCTATGTGACTAACTTTATCACATATAGGATAGGCATAAGGAGTTGAGTAAATGTACCTCCTTTAATTTACCTTGTACTTCTTGTTCTGATTTGGAAACATTTTAGCATGATTTTAACGCCTTATAAGTTGATTAGTGTCCTTTCTATGTTGAACACTTCTTTGATTGAGCAATGTTGTTTCTAATATTGCTTTTAACTTTCTCAACAACCTTTGCATTACTTACTTGCATAGTATCAGAGTTATTACATCAGAGACTTTTGAAGTTCATTCCTCAAAATCAAGACCTAATATGGATCCTCTAACTCTCTCACTTATAAGAAGCATCTTTAGTTTAGTTTTTCATCACATTCATTAATTTTACAAATGTATATTTTATAAATTTTGAAAGATTATCTACTCTTAAGATTTTTCATCTCTTCTTCCGAAACCAAATTTTCTGATGATAATGTCTCATTGTCTAGAATCGAAGACTTATTGTCAAGTTTCAAAATGTCATTTTCATTTACCAAAAGCCGGTTTGTTTAACTTAAAACTTCTATTTCCTTTTTCAAAGTTGAATTATCTTCCTACAACCTTGAGTTCTTCATTGTAGCTTTAGCAAGAACCTCCAATAGCCTCTACATTTCATCATATGCATCATTATGTTTAGAGTTAATACTATCAATATCAGAATATACCTCAAATTTTGGCTATGAGATAAAGATTTGACTCCTCTTCTTCTTTAGTTTTATCTATCTCTTCATCAAATTCATTAAGATCAATCCATGTAGCCTTCAGTGCCTTCTTTTCCTTGAACTTCTCAAGCTTCTCCAGGAGTGTTGGACATTCATACTTTATTTGGCCAATCGTCTTGCACTCATAGCAAATCAATTCTTTCTTTTCCTCCATTTTTTTTACTTTTTACCTACATCAAGCTTCTTTTAACCAAAATGAGATCTTTCATAATCAACTATTTTCTTACCTTTTTTTTCTTTAGAACACAATTGAGTCTTCTTGCCAGTTTATTGAATTCTTCTTCGATCACTACACACCTCACTGTCAGAGTCTTCAAATTCTACTTTGTCTTTAAAAGCTATGGCTTTCTTGTCGTTGACAACTTCGTCTATATGTTACAAGTCTAATTCATATGCCATTAACCTACCTCCCAATCCATTCAATGTGAGCATTAATAAGTCTTATGCTTCTTCTATAGCAATCTTTTTTGCATCTCAATTTTTTGATAGAATCCTTAGCATATTTGGAACTTGATCTTAATTAGAAAACACTTTTCCAAGAGAAGTAAGTTCATTAACGATAACAGCAAATTTGTTAAAGACACTCTTTATTTTCTAGCCTGGTTGAAATTGAAACTTCTCATATCCTTGAATTAATATGTTGATTTGAGTCTCTTTAACAACATCAGTTCTTTGATGTGTCTCCTTAAGCTTATCCCAAACTTTCCTTAATAGTCCTATAAGTAGAAACAAGAGTAAATTCCGAAGGAGAAATGCAACTGATCAATAAGTGCTTAACTCTCATGTTAATTGAAAATTGATCCTTCTCAGTCATGTTGATCAATGGATATGTAAGTTCAATCTCCTTGTTCAGTGACTTCCTATGCTTCATAATCAGTAGCTTAAATGAATGTCTCCATCCTGCATTTCTACTAAAAATAGTTAAAGCCATCAAAAAAAGGAGCATAGCTTGTTTGCACTGGTAAACTACTAGTCATTGTAGATCTTTTCTCAAAATTAGTATAAGAAACTAGCTCTAATACCAAGTGTTGATCCCTTACAAGCAATCAAGGTAGGGGAGGATTTGATTCCTTAGAAAAATTATAAATTTTTTCAAGATACAGGACCCCTTTTAATTACTTATATAAACGGCTTAAAAGTTTATCTAGATTTTGGTAAACAAAAGATTATAAACAAACAAATAAATAAAAGAGAAAATATTCAAGAAGAGGAAGCAAAGGATTTATAGAGGTTCCTTTTTATGAGTCAATCATCTCTTTAACTCCACTAGTTGAGAATCCGACCATCTACACCAATTATTCCACTATTTTTAATAATCAAAAAAAGGGTACAGGTACAGCCTCCTCAGCTATAGTTAACACAACTCTATTCTCCTAACTTGTCTCCTAGCTATAACAAATCTATTGTGATCAACTCTCTCTTAATTACAATACAATATGTTTCAAACTAGTCTAAAGTAGGAAAACAAATATTATTTCCTAGAGTATTTAACACAATGACTTGTAACAATTGAGAAAATAAAATTTGCTCTTGAATGATACATTTTAAATGCCTTTTTTTTTTTTTTTTTGGTAGTGAATATCAAAGAACCGTATGCATTTTCTTCATGATTCCTTCTATTTATAAATTCTTTAAAGCAACGGCTAGTGTATCCTTGAAATGTTAGATGAGCCTTATCTTTTTTTTTTTTTTCTTGAGTGGCCTACATGTTGCTTGATCCTTATCTCATTATAGATTCGAAATATCAAGCTTGTTGTTACTAAAATATCTCCACAAAATCTGTAGAATTCAAAATATTCAAATATGGATTACTTGTCTTTTTCAAACTTCAAATAATCTTGAGTGTTGTAAATAAGATCTTCATAACTTTAATTCTCTAAATAATCTAGCTTCCATTTTATTTGCACAACATGAATTCAAAATATCTAAAGCTCCATGTGGTAACCAACTTAACCATAACATTGACTCATAGAAAATTGTAAGAAAATCCTCCTTAAATAGTGGAATGTATCAAATATATTATTCGAATACACTTAACTAGTAAGGCTGAGTTTGGACTTACAAAACAAATAAGGTTAGATAAAAATAAGTTCTTAAAGATTGTTTTTAAGTCCGCTTCTATGTTTTTCGATCTCTTCTAAACAATTTCTTATCTTCTCAAGATTGCTTCTAAGTTTGCTTCTATGCCTTCAAAATTCTTTTCACCGACTTCTATACTTATTGAAATTGCTTTTAACTTTGCTTCTCACTCTATATCTATTAAGAAACCTATCAACTCATACTTTTAAGGATTAAAAGCTTCCAACTTCTTAATCATAAGTCATTTTTTTTTTAAATACTCGCTTCTATCTTTGCTTCTAAGTTACTATCCTAGCTATCAACACTTAAACATTTATTAGTGAAACTTTGGTGTTTATTATCATCAAAACACGTAATTAAGGATCCAACTATGTCATTAGTTGTCCATAAAAGATCACGGTCATAGTCTTTGCAACAACCACCTCCTACATAAACTCTACTATCCATTGTTTCTTTATTCTCTCCAAGATCAAGTTTTTGAAACTTATGCCATTAATATAATACTCTTTATAAGAAGTAGCCATATGTAATAGGCTTCATATTATTGGATTTAATAACCTATACAAAAGTAATAATGCTTTATTTCTATTTATGAATGAATTCTATATATCTTAGAAAAATGAAAAAACCTAACTAGTCACCATATTAGAAATCCTTATTGGATCATTAAACAATTTGCAAGCTTTTATTCTCAATACTTCTCTATTTCTCTATTACTTATATCCAGTCTTTCGAACAATAGTAGGTCAACACATTTCCCTTAATCTTAACATCACCTCCATCACCATTTCATAAAATTTGGTTTAATCTTTCTTTTCTTTTTTTTTTAATTTCCAAATGAAGTAAATATGAATTATTAAGAAATGACAAATGGTTTTATCATAGGAAATAGATTGTTACTTTTTAAAATAAAAAGGAATTTGACCAATCTTGTTTACATATTTGGCTCAAAATAAAGGGAGTAACATGTTGAAATTTCTTCAATAATATTGATCTCACATATCGAGCCTTCTAAACTAGCTTAGTTTTACTTTCTTTTCTTTTTTTATGATGTAAAAACCTATAGATGAGATAATCATTAATTAGTAGCTCATCAATGTAAATCTTATATGCCTCAAATAACATAAGTATATCTTTCATATAATATAGAAATACCCTTAAAAGGAGATATATATATATATATATATTTAGTAATATTGCATAGGTTTACTCACACTTGTTCCATAAGCTAGGTGCATCAGTAAATACTCCGTAGAATCAAAAAATCTAAGAAGAAAAATCTTTTCCATTTTTCATACAATTTCAAATATATTTTGCTTGCCTATCTTCAAATGTCCTACCTTGAGAGTTGGTAAATGAATTTCTCTAAGGAAAAGGCTAGGCTCTATAATCATTTCTTATACTGAATGAGCTAATAAATCACAAGAGGCTATTGTATTAACATATCAATAAACACATTACGATTATGACTTAAGCCCATAAAATTCACTTAACCCAATTGCAAGAAGCTTTAGGCTTCAAAACCTTTCCATTTTCTTTTACAAACTCCATCTCCAAATGCCTGCGATATGACTTCAAATCCATTTTAGCCTTTACATTACCTCTTGCTTTTCCTTTGATGTTCATTATTTTGTTAAGTTGTTTCTAAAGACATTTCTTTTAATATATCTAACATCCAAGGTACGACAAATGAGATTTTTGTACCTATACTTTAGCTCTCAAAATATAATTTTTTTCATCCAATTGTATTTTTTACCAAATCTAACAATTTCAAGCTTATGATGTTGAATTCGAAAAGTGATATTAGGAAGTTCACATACTTGCCATAATATCTCTTCTCTAGATATTCAAGGGGGTCAAAAATCCTTCTTAATTTGATTATTTAGAATTTTATCTTTTTGCTTCCTCTATGAATGATGCAAAAAGGCAAAAAATTGGTAATGACAGGCAAAAGGATTTTTTTTTCTACTATGCTTCAATTAAAAGATTCCGTATGCAGTATGCCCTATGTAACAAGGATATGATAACTTTCCATGAGTACTTCATCCAAATAACATTACATAAGTACGAAAATCATGAGTTATCTAAAACAAAGTAACTCACATTTAAAAATCCTATTTTTGGTGGAGTATCATAAGTTGTAATTATATTGGTAAGTAATAGTTTCACCTCATCAATTAATGGTCTTAAGAATGCATCAATGCGATTTCCTGGATTTTTAGGTCTAGAGATGGCCATCACTAAAAAGATATAATTTTTTTCATACATAACCATGGAGGTAAATTACACATTGTAACAATTATTGGGCAACATGAGTAAGGAGTAGTTGATTAATAAAGGCATAAAATTCATCTATACATAAACCAAAATGCTCATTTCTTGATTCAAATGCAAATGAAGGGTCTACTTGATCAAAGTGCTTCCATTCCTCAATATCATTATGGTAAGAAACTATGCCTTCTAACACATAATCATATAAAGCCACTGAAGTCTTGGAATCAACAATAATTAATATAGCACCTTGTTGAGCTTGGTTTTTTCCTCCTAGTTTTTATAAATTAGTCTTCTTTAAATTGATCAATATTAAACCCTATCTGTTTAATACTAACTATCGACTAAGGTTTAAAAAAAAAAAAACCAGTTCTTTAACTTTGAAAACATTTTTGGAGTTACTACCCAACCGTAGTTGAGAAATAGAGTTAAGCTACAACCAATTGAGTGGATTGGTTATGACTTAGTTACCCGTCTATCAGTAAAACCAATTTTTTCAAATAGTTTTCTAAAATGAGAGATTTAGATTTAAGGGCTATCCTATTAAACCCTAAATGGGCACCACTTTTAACTTTTGAATTTAATTTTGCTTTTCAAATACCCATCCAATAATGTTTATTTGCAAACTATAATTGAAATTATGCTTATTTATAAAAAATAAGAATTTAACAAATTATTTACTAAAGGGGGAAAATAAATTTTTTTCAAATTTTAAGTCACCTAATAGTATGGGTGTCTACGTACCTGTTATTTGGGATCAAATTTCGATAGTTCGTTCACCAAAAATAATAGTGGGTTGATCGATTTTAGTTTTGAAAAAAGGTCAAGTTTATGTTTTTTACCCGTTTTTTATTTATTTAAAGAAAATTTTCAGAAAATCCTAATTAAGATTTAATTTTTGGAAACTCTAAAGTATTCCTAATTTGTAAATGATCCATTTATTTTTATTTATTTTGGGAAAATTGATTTTCTAAGTGATAAAATAACTTTATTATTTTTATCATATTATTTTTTACTATTCATTTATTTACTTTTTATTTTTTATTTTTATTTTTTGGTTAAAAAGTGAAAATAAAAAAAAATAAAATAAATACTTCTTCCTTTTTTATTTTTATTTTTTTCTCTTTTTTCTTTCCTCTCTTTTTCTTTTATTTTTTCTTTTTCCTTTTTCCTTTTTTTTATTACATTTGCAATTGGAATACATAAACAAAAAAAATTACAAAACAAAAGAAAGCAAATTAATGGGATAGAAATAGGGCTGTATGGAGCATTGTTGTAGGGTCGAGTTAGGGTAACTGAACGTGGGTCACGGGTCAGCACATGACCGACACATATGCTACACAAGGATACCAAAGGCAATGGTAGAGGAGTGATTCAAGCCAATTTGTCCACTAAATCAAGCGAAGAAGATTGTTTTCGTACGTTTTGGATTGGAGTTGGGGAGGGGGAGCGGTTGGGGTTTAGTTTCAATGCCTAGGCCAATTGGTGGTGTTTGTTATGGTTAGAGGTGACAATGATTAGGGTTTGGCCACTGCAGTTTTGGAAGTTGGTCAAAGTGGTGCTATAGTGTGCAACAGTGGTTGTAAGTTTAGGTGTTCAATTAGATTAGGAAAGAGAGAGTGTAGGCTTACACGACAGTGGGTCGTTAGGGTATGGTTGGGGTAGCTACGTGTAATAGAGAGGATGAGGGTCGAGGGTGGAGTTGGGCATGCATGTCACATGAAGGGGGATCAAGGAACAATAGTGTTTTCAAGTGAGGGATCGTAATTAAGTGGATGAGGGGGAGATAGTGGGGTCGATGGTGCGATAGCTAAGTGTACTACAGATGAGGGTCTTGGTTAGTTAGAGAGAGGACTGATGGTAGGTTGCGAATGGATCTGGGTGCTGTTGGTTTATGATGATGGGGCTACAGTGCATGGGCATGTGATAGTAGGTGAAAAAGAAGTGGAGTGGATTGAGTTATATGAGTAGGGCGGTCTATACAATCATGAAAGAGAGAAAAGACTAAGAGTGTATAGCCATGTATGTTTTGTGAGAGAGAGAGAGAGAGAGAGAAGATCTAATCTCTATGTGTGTGAATCAGTGATTATGTGTGTTTAAAAGTGGAGACCTCCCCCCCTCCTTTACTCTGTGTGCATGTAGTCTTTTTGAGTAAGAAAGGGAGGGAAAGAAAAGGAAAGAGGAGAAGAAGGGAAGTGTGTTGTCAATGCCCAATCACCAAGTGCCATGTGTCACAATTTGGCATGTGGCCTAAAGATTTATTGACATATGGCAGTACGTTAAGTGTGGAAAAAATAAAAGCAAAAAGCATTCTCCACCTTTGATGAGAGTCAAACACTTGACCTCCAAGCCAAACTCAAATTCAAGTTCAAATGCTTATCAATTAAATCGTTAGCCTATGTCTTATTCAAACGTGCAACTAAATTGCACATATAAACAAGACTAGCCTAGGCTACATTTGAATCTAAATCCATGCCCAACGCCCTTCTTGATTTAAATTAAAAATCTATACTATCTAAAATTATTATTTATCTATGTATCCTAAATGCTCTATTTTATTATTATTATTTTATTTTTTATATATTTTTTCTAAATTTTATATTTTCTATATATTTTTTTTTTTTTGCCTTTCTTAAATTTTCTATTTTTTGTATTTTTATAAATTTCTTATTTTCTTCTAAATTTCTTTTTTTTGCATATTTTTCCTAATTTAGGACCATTTATCCTATTCTAAAAAAAATTGAAAAAAATAAAAAGGGAGCAAAAATGAGGTGTTTACAGTTACCTCTCTTTGTGGTAAATTTTGAGCAAAACTTTGTCATAAAGACAAAAAAAGATACTATTTTTACTCCTAAGGTGGAATTTGTCTTAGAAGTGCCTTAGCTAGCTATCTTAGGCTTGATCTACTAAGGATTTTGGTGAATAATGAAAAGGAAGAGGAGGCACTCTAAGAGCTGGTCAAGAGATTAAAAGAGGAATTAAAGCCTAGTCGTACCCTTAAGAGCTAACTAACCAAAGTGAATGGATAAGCGCTCCTTAAGCAAAAGATGTTGAAAATTTGGTTATGCCCCTATAAGCTAACTAATGAAGATGAGACAGGTAAAGCATTCTTTGAGCTGGCTAAGACCCCAAAAGATGTTGAAAATTTGGTTGTACCTCTATAAGCTAACTAACCAAGATGAGACAGGTAAAGCACTCCTAGAGCTAGCTAAAACTCTAAAAGATGTTGAGAACTTGGTTGTGCCCCAATGAGCTGACTAACCAAGGTAGGTGAAGCATTCCTTAAGTTGGCTAAAGCCCTAAAGAGATGTTCAAGGCTTAGTCATACCCCTATGAGCTGATTAACCATGGTAGGACGGGTGAAGTATATCTTTAGCTAACTAAAACTTGAAAAGATGTTGAAAACTTAGTTGTGCACCTATGAGCTGACTAATCAAAGGAGGACGGGCGAAACATTACTTGAGCTGACTAAGACCCTAAAAAATATTGAAAACTTGGTCATAGCCCTATGAGCTAACTAACCAAGGTAGGACGGGCAAAGCACTCCTTAAGCTGACTAAGACCCTAAAAAGATGCTAGAAAACTTAGTCTTACTCCTATAAGCTAACTAACTAAGTTGAAACAAGCAAAGTGCTTCTTAAGCTAACCAAAACCTTAAAAGACATTGAAAACTTAGTCATACTCCTATGAGCTGACTAACCAAGATGAAACCGGCAAAGTACTCATTGAGCTAGCTAAGACCCTAAAAGATGTTGAAAACTTAGTCTTGATCCAATAAGCTGACTAACCAAGGTGAAATGGGCAAAGCACTCCTTGAGCTAGTTAAGACCTAAATTAAAATCTAGTAGTGCCTCGCTGAGCTAACTAACCTAGGCGAGAGCATTTCTCATAGATTGGCAACCCTAAGGTGGAATTGATTTAGAGAACTTGGTCGTGCTCTTCTGGGCTCACTAACTTAGGCAAGAGCATTTCTTTGGGACTAGCAATGCTAACTTTTGGAATCAATTCAAGATAAACATAGTAGTTCCCCTTTTGAGCTAACTAAGACCTTCAATTGAAATCTAGTAATGCTCCTTTGAGCTAACTAACCTAGGTAGGAGCATCTCTTAAGGACTAACAACCCTAACTTTTGGAATCAATTCAAGATAAACCTAAAAGTGCTCCTCTAAGTTAATCATCTTAGGTGAAATGGGCAAAGCGGTCCTTCAGCTAACTAAGACCTTAAATTGAAACCTGGTAATGCTCCTTTAAGCTGACTAACCAAGGCGGGAGTGTCTCTCAAGGACTAGCAACTCTAACTTTTGGAATCAATTCAAGATAAACTTGGAAGTGCTCCTTTGAGTTGATTATCCTAGGTGAAATGG